>JBAGKK010499706.1:0-14918 GCA_037177015.1 Euceroptres primus | reverse complement strand
ATGAAATATTATCAACGATTTCATATAGAGGGTCAATGAAAAATACGACATGTCTTCCAACATGTCACAATTCGAAAGCTTTTTATTCGAAATAGTGAATTACCTGTTAGTAAACAGTGACAATTTTAACTGCCCGATGTAATATATGCAGTTTCTGCTTGAAAAAATTATGCTGGAGAACGGACAGATTAAACTCCAAGCACGAGTCATGATTAAATATTCAACATTTATGCGCTTCTCTTGTAAAAAATCGTTCACATTTCTTAAACATAGAATATGAAAATTAATGATCCAATATCTAAAGCTGATAATTTATACATCACTGGATTTATAACTTGTAATTATATGGTTTCACGAAACGTTAGGAAAATTAAGTAAACAGAAGGTGACTGAATAATAATATAAAGAAACTCTCGGTTTTTCTAAGATTGGCTTTGGGGTCCGTTTTTTATAATTCAGTGCCACAAATAAATAATTAGTACAAATGTAATATAAATAATTAATATATAAACAATTGCAATAAGTAGCATTGGCATTTTAAAAAGTACATAAATAAAAAACTGACCCTAACGTCAAGGTTAGGAAAATCTTTCTTTATGCAATCTTTTTTCTATTTTCTGATTTTACTCAGAGGAGCAATGTAACAACGTGTATTTTCTTTAAAAAATATTGTAATTTTATGTAAAAGAATTTGAAAATTAATTTTATTGTTGATTAATTCATTTCTAGGTGCAAAGTGTAATCTCATTAAAGTATTTCTCTAGAGTTTTTTTGTGGTTGCAGTTAAACGACGATGGTTATTTTTCTAATTTTTTTAAAGATCAATTGCCTTCCAGTAAAATACCTAACGGCCATTGATGACTGTCAATGTTTGCTGTCGTAAAATAGAACCGTTTTATCGGGTGCGCTGGTAGGGCATTCGCCAGAGTACCAGATCAGACCAGAGTCCAGCAGTCCAGAGCGGGAGAAAGAAAAAGAGAGGGAGATAGCTCGAAGAAATGAGATAGAACTGCGAGGTGGATAGGAGATCAGGTAGTTCATGCTCGGAAGTGATATAAAGGCCTTCGTCGTCCCGACCAACTTTAGCGCACCTGAAATCGTTCACAGGAAACGCCACCAGCAGTTCGGTCAGGAAGTTTCTCCGTGCCACACCACTCTCGACCATCATGTAAGTCCGCTCTGAAATATTTTTTAAAAATTACATATATAATATCCTGAATTCAGAAATAAAACCTACAATTAGAAAATTAACATCTAGCATTGGGAACTAACATTGACAAACAAGAAATTAAGATCCTGAAATAAAATACATACTAAAAACAACCGCAAGCACCAAACCTTAAAAAATTATTTTTCAGAGTGGCTCTAAAGCTGGATCAAAATTTGAGCCTTTGATAAAGAGTATTTTATTTACTAATGGTCAGTGTTTTTTTATAGATTTAAAAGTTTGGTACTTATGAATAAATAATTTAGTATAGTGTCAGTGATGTTATATATCTAATATTTTTTTCCAGATCGTAAAATAAAATTAGTTCCTGATAGTGACATTATTAGTTTATTACTTCGTAAATTGCGATTAATGTAAATTGATTGCCTAATTAGTTGGTGTCATGGTCTATGTTTTTTTTTTCTGACCTTTAAAAAAACGATGTATAATTTTTTTCCATTGTGACAATGATTGAAGCTGCTAATCCCACACATTGAGAGTGGAATTTCACTTGAGTAATATTCAACATTTGCATTCAGATTCTCGTTGAGAAGCAATAATAAGAAAATCTTTCACCGCAGCTGAGCAGTTTGATTCAATCTATAAATAAACCTGAAAATGAAAGATATATTAAAATCAAATCAGAAGATAAAACTTCAAATAAAAGCAATTATTTGTTTAGTCTCTTATTACTGAATAATAACTCTGACATCTTATTGAAACAATTTTTTATTTTTAGAGCAGCACCTAGCTGGCTTTAGTTTTACCTGCTTTAAATTTTGTCTATTTATACTTAAATATTTTTTTAATAATTCAATTAATCAGATAATTAGATTTCTTTGAAACAGCAAATGCGAAGCAAATGCTGTTTTTCAAATCGAAATATTTTAATGTATCTAAAGTTTTAAACCTTCAAATGAACGAAACATTATATTTTTCCTTAACTATCAACTTTTTCTTGAAATAACTTTCCAGCTACAAATGAAAACAAATATTATACCTATAAGCTTTTCATCCCTATATCGACTGCTCCTATTTGAAAAGCATCAATTCGTCATGGCCGCTTTTAACAATGTGAGCAGCGATTCCCGCTAGTAAATATGCAACTCGTGCCTCGTGCACTCTTTACTAAGTACCTATATTTGTATATACTTTCTATAAAGAGCTCGAGTTGCGTCTTTACTAACGGAGAACGCGGTTCACGTTGTACTCAGAGAAAAAGTTGTCTTGAAAAAAAGTATCGTCCTCTTACGTGTTTTGTCTTGAACCACGTAAATTTGAATTTGCTTCAAGATTAGGTGAAGTTTCTCGCAAGAGAACTATGTTTGCTTATGTTTGTTACAAAAGGATTCCTTTTGAGACAAATAAACATCCTTAAATTTAAGAGGAAATTCCATTTGTTTCAAGAAACATCCTTTTCATTTCTCTGAGTATGTTATAAACGACCACGACGAGTTGATACTTATCAAATACACACGAATCCCGATTTAAGCCGGATTTGTGGAATTGCCTCGCCTAAATCGGGATATTCCTTGAGCGTACTTGAGCGTCTCTGAACACAAACAGTCAGGGCCGTACGAACCACTTTCAGTCGGCATAATATGAATTATGTCACTGAATTATGTATGCATGTAAATTTTTTTACCATAAAGGATGAAAATTTTTAAATGACGATGAAAAATTAATTAAAACAGAATTTTCAACGTGTTTTCAAAAATAAATGTAAAAGGCGAATTGATACTGCTCGCTCTGTTGCTGCTGGTTGCTACGGTATGGCTTGACAGCCGTTACGACCCTCTCTACCCTCGGACCCGCGCATCTACTGAATTCCGTCGAACGAAATTCTAGGAACGGCCTAAATCGGGATAGCTTAAATCGGCATTCAAGTGTAGCAGCAGTCGAATATTAGTTTCTTTGAATATAAACCAATATTTTAGGACAAGTGTGAATTTGAAAAGAAATCACAAATAAATTTTGTTCATTTAAACGTTTAGAACTTCAAGCATACTATATTTGACTGAAAAGAAGCAAATTTCAACTAAAATGAATGAATTTACGACTTTGTAAATCTATAAACAGTGAGAAGATTAATTGTGATAAAAACTAGAAGCTATTGATTTTATTCCATTGTCTTTTTGCTTTATAACGAACACGTGTTTCGCCACTATGTCAAGCGAAAGGTATACGAGACGTTCACATTTCACGATCTTGCCTTGAAACCCGGGAAAGTGAAAGGGTTTCTAACATTATAACTCGCCCAACTTGATCCGCACGATTTGTAAGATCACGTTTTGCATGTTCCGAGTGTCCGTTTGTCCCGTTATTACCATTCTAACCCAAGAACGATCATTATCCAATGATTTTCTCCAAGAATTGTAAGGATTGAAATTGAAGCACTCGAGCGATAACGCGTTTTAAGTATACTGAGTAGTGTATCTCGCAATTAGACAAGTGGACTTTCCCCAGGTAGAAAGTGGAGTAGATCAGCTGGATTAATCGATCATGCATATACGATTAACTCGATAGCTGATTACCGGTCCCTCTAGTCTGCATAATTATTTTCCAAAAAAATTAGAATAAAATTCTACCGGTTCTAAAGAGAGAAAATGGATTTTTTCTATAGCGTATAGCCCTAAACTAAATATTCATTTCATTGAATCTATGAATTATCTAACTCAAGAAACTATATTTTTTTCATAGGCAACGAATTTAATGATATTTAATCTTATTTCTTTGAGATAATTAATCAATTATCTCTAATTATAGCTTTGAAAGATTTTTTGCAAATCTGATTTCGTTGATAAGAGAAAGTTGGATAATTTACCGCAGTGATAAAGAATTACGAAATGACCGTCGAAAGGCTTTTTGATTCGGACAAAGTGAAAGGACCACCACTGGTTAGGCAGGCTATCTGGTGAACTTTTTTGGCGCAAAAAAAAAGACTAAAAGAAAAAACTTGGAATAAAAAAGAACAGTTGCGCAATGCAAAACTCGCTTTCTCCGCCATTAAAACTTATTTTAGAACCTGTTCGGTCCTTAATCTTATTTTATAAAATGTGGGTCCTATAAAAAGAAAGACCTACTTTTTAGATATTTAGGTGTAGTTAACCAATAGTCTAACAAACCGTCTAACGTGAAAACTAGCTTAAAAAGTTTGTTCAATATTTTCAACTTGATATTGATGAAGAATTTAATGTTGAAGAAATTTTGAAGCAATAAACCTTTTGTTAAAAATATTGCACGACCACGTTTAAGAACATTTATCTGAAAACTAAAAAGCGGAGAAACTAAGTATAGCAATTTCTCTAAATTACAGTATGTATAAAAAAAATATTATCGCGAAACAAAGTCGTAAAAATAATGTAAGGTTACAACTAGAATTACTCGCATCATGACATAGCGTGATTTCAAAAGAACATTAACATTGCCGCATAAATCAATTCACCGGTGCTTATTGTGATTAATAAAATTCCGAAAGCAATGGGTTGTGAAATTTCTTAACCCTGCTTCACCTCAAGCCAAATTCTCATCCATTCTTTGAAATCTACAAAGCCCTAGTCTGATCACATTAAAATTTAGGAGCATAAATTATAAAACTAAAAGAATTTTTAAAAAAATTTAATTTTTATTAAAAAAATCAAATTATTGGTTGAAAGAGTTTAGTTCAAATTGAAGAAGTAGCTTTTTTACCTTCTGGGTTTTAATAACCCTTTTGAATTTTTCAGGGTGGTGTGGACGGCGCTGGTATTAGCAGCAGCGGTCCTATTGGCCGAAGCCGCGGTACCAGACCCGAAGACTTCCGGTATCACAACCGTTGGTTCTTTAAAATTGGCAACGGCAGCTGACTGTGCCGGCGTTATTGCCTTCTCTGCTACCCGTGGCTCCGTTAAAGTGAGTTTTTCCTCATAATTTCTGCAAATAATATCAAATTAATTAATTATAAGCAGATAAATTATTCTCAATCAATTATTTACAGACTAAAAAGGAAAGGAATATATTCAATATAAAGTATTGGGTCATTCCAAAGTAGATCATCTAATTCTCGTTGCAAACTGTGTTTAAAATAATTTCTTAATTTCAATATTTATATGAACTGGTAGTTTTGATCCCTTGATCGCATGAAAATGGTGCAATCACATTACAAAATACCAGCTTATATAAATAATTAAATTTAATTCTAAAAACATCCAGAAACAGTATATCCCCTATCTTTTCATTAAAATAAAATTCAATTTAATACCTTTTCAGGATTCAAAGATGCTTTTATCGGAGACGCTGGTTGACAGAGGAATAGGGTATGTCGCCGAAACAGGAATTTTCACCACCCACTGTCCAGGCCTCTACCAATTCAGTTTCGCCGGATATGGAGACTCTGGTCTTCGGTTGACCCTGAAACGAAAGCTCAACAAATCTGAAAACTGGAGTCCCGTGGCGGGTGTAGGATCAGGAGGTGGTTTCAATTTGGTACTTCTCGATGTTGAGGTTGGAGACCAGCTATCAGTCTTTGTTGAGAATGGAAAACTTGCTGATGGAGCCACCTTTTCTGGGCATCGAGTAGCCAAGAAGTGATCGTCCATCCCCTAAATTCAACCGTTCCACTCGCTCGGAAGCCATTTCTATTGACTCATATTTTCCACTTTTAATTCCCGACCTTTTTGAAAAAAAAAATAACGGAAACAGTAATCGTTGTTATACCGCTGAGTTGGAATTGAAACGGTCGCTCAAAAAAAAAACACGTTCGTCAGTCTTATTGGCGATAACGTACTGTGATAGCAACTTCAACTTCATCGTATAAGAATCCAAGAACAATCGGAAGTCTCTTATTTTCTTCTTTATTTTTCCATTTTCTTTTCTTCTCGTTTGGTTTTCAATTCTATAAAGAAAAATTCTCTAAGTTTCTTTTCCTATCTTCCCTTCTTTATTCTACTTTCCATTTTATTTTACTCTTTGTTTCTCAATCTTCTTTTTACTTCCTCTTATTTCTTCTTTTCTTTTTTCGTATAGTCTTCTCTCAATTTTTAGATTTTCTTTTTTTCCTTTTTTCTGCTTTTGCCTTTGAAACCTATTGTTCTCTTATTTTTCCTCTTTAGTTTTCTTTTTTTTTTCCTTAGTTTTCTTCCACCAGTTCTTTTTTCTTGTTTTTTTTCCTCTTTCTACTATTTTCTCATTTCCTCTAATACTCTCTTCTTATACCTATCAGTATTACGCTTCTAAAATACAATCGCCATTTCTTGCCACAATTCAATTCCTGAAAAATTGTCTTTCTACAAAAAATTATCATTTCTCTAAAATCGACCAACACCTCTTTGTTCTCATCTATTTTTTCATAAACTTTCCTGACCTACTTCTACTCTACCTTTCTCTCTGCTCTCTTGAAATCGAATATCACAAATGTACCTGATTATCTGATACTCTTCTTACTCTATAGTCTACCTGCTTTTGAAACTTTTCTACATTCTTTTCCTTTTTCTATTCCTTTTCTTTATGATCCACATATTTCATTTCTCGAAAACTTTTCTTCTTCTCTTCTTTAAAACTTTCTTTCTTTCTACTTTCGATATATGTCTTTTTTTTAGTCTATTACTTTTCTTCTTTTCTAAATTCTCTTCTCTTCCTAATCTCATTCTTCATTTTGAACAAATTTCTCCTCAGAAATTCTCTGATTCCTACTATCTTCTTCTCTACTTTTTCTTTTCTCTTATTCTTCTCAATTTTGTTTTTCTCTTTTCTCCTTCCTTTATTCCATTATCACTTTTTCCCTTTCACACTGTACTCCAAACATACTTTTATTCTCTTTATACCATCTTAAAATAAATCCAACGTTCCACTTTCAGCGGCTATTCTACTTTTCTCCTTTCACTCTACTCTTTCTCTCTTTTTGCTCGTGCCGCTTTACTCAGATCGTTGGTATCTTCACCATTCTTGTCTTTCATACTATTTTAAATCAATGCTGTGATCAAATATGCTTTAAACATCTACTCCTATCCTATATCATCTACTTTCTTATCTGCTAGATACTATTTGTGTGTAATATTAAATTTCTTCTCCTCTCACACTTTTCTCTTCCTTCGCAAAGCTGTTTCTCTTTCCATAATTTAATTCCGAATTCCGGAACTAAATTAAATTTTCTCTTCTTCATGACTTCGTTTTAAGGAAATTGAAGTCGTACGAATAGTAATTGTATGACATATTTTTTTAAACATCATTATAAACTCTATTACCAATTGAATCAATAATGAATATTTATCGTGCGCACTGAAGTCTATATAAAAGCACTAAAGTGAAAACAGTTCTACTTTCTCCTGCCCTGCTCTTTACATTTGAACATCTACGATTGTGTTGGAACTCTATAATTCATTTATTATTCAAACTCTGCTCTATATCATTTCAATATCTTATGTTTAATCATACTTTCATCAAATCGTTTTATTCTTTTACTTCATCTCCTCTCTTGCAAATGCTGTGATTTCTTATTCTCTTATAGTTCTAATTTCTGTTCTGTTATACCTTTGACACACTACCAAACTGTTCGTTTCTAAGATCAGCTACCACTCAAGCTTAACCAAATTTAGTAACAATCACTAGTGTTAGGAACTCTAATGTTACCTGTACATTTGTCTGTTTCTGTCTATACTGAGCTTTATTTCTCAATAAACTGAAAATGCGCTTTCTTTCTTTCTTTTATATCGCTTCTGTCTACTATTTCCTTTCTTATTTACTACTTCCTTTGCTATCAATTACTTTCTGGTCGATAAATTATTTCCTTTCGTATCAAATCTTTCACTTCCTTTCAGTACCTGCTCATTTCCTTTATGAAGAAAAAATTACATGCTAATAAGGGACTTTACGAGTGAAACATTTATCTTCAAATTATACTATAAAATATTTTCTAAAGCTCAAATATTTATTTTCTTTTTATTTTATTTTTCTGAAATTCTCTTCTATCTTATTAGCCTGTTCTCCCTTTTCTATTCTTCTCTAGATGTCTATCCTGGTCTATTGTCTATTTTTATTTTGATAGTGAAGATAAAGGTTAATTTCAAGATAATGACTTCATTCGTTTTAGTTCTTAATTTATTCTACTTCACCTCTTTTTCTAATCTTATTTTTCTTGAATCTACCTTTTCCTATTCTTTCCTTCCTTCGCTATCACAGCAATTAATTGATCTGTTCAAGAAATAAGTATACATTTGTTACAAAAAAATACTTCGAATTAACGTTTTGAACGAGATATTAAGTTTTATAAAAGTTTATTTTATATTTTATTCTCTGACTCTAAAATACTATATCTAAATCTATCCCTGAATAAAAAAACTCAATTTTACACCGAGTAAGGTACATCACAATTCAGAATCTACTATAGATTTTCTGGTAACAAAAATATTTACTCATTCAACGAATATACAATACAATATATACTTTGTTCAATAAAAGCATGATTATTATTCAGGATTATTATTCATTTATTTTCATTATTCCGGTCTGTAAATTTCCTGATTTCAATTTTTGAGGATTCATATCTGATGACTCAATGAGTTAATTTTTTCTCACTTCGCTTAAGATATAAACCTTTTTTTATTACTAGTTTATATATTAAGCTCCACAGGCTTCACTTGAAAACCTTTGTACGAATCTAGAACAGGTTGAACTTCCTCTTGCAAAAATTCCAAAACCTGCTCTGGAGCTCTGCCCACAAAAGTCGACGGATCCAGAAGATTGTCCAGCTGATTGAAAATTGGTTGGAAATAAGGATCCTTCCTTATTCTCTCCACCAAGTCATTGTCCAATCCGTGCTGCTTAACTTGAGCTCCAGCCTCGTGAGATAAGACTCGAATCTTCTCGTGACAAACCTACAACATAAAAATTACTTTAAAACTTTCAATTTAGGCTTCGATATTTAAAGCTTTAAATATTTTAAAATACGATTCATATTTTTATTGAGAATTTTTCAAATGCGCCTTCGGGGAAGAGATTAAAAATAACCGAGTGGTCAATAACCTGTCTATCGCCTCCAGCCTTGACCATAGCCATGATGACGTTCTCCGTGGACATGAAAGGCAGTTCTTGGGCCACGTATCTCGCAATAACCTTAGGATAAACAACCAAACCCTCTGTGATGTTTTGCAAAGTCATCAGCACAGAGTCTGCAGACAAAAAAGCTTCTCCCAAGGTAATACGCCGATTTGCAGAATCGTCCAGGGTCCTTTCCATCCACTGAGTCGCTGCAGTTTGGAGAGTGTTGTTTGTTAATGTCATCAAATGACGAGCAATGCTGCAGCATCTCTCAGAACGCATAGGGTTCCTTTTATAAGCCATGGCGCTGGATCCTATTTGTGTTTTTTCAAAAGGCTCTTCGATTTCCTTTCTGCTTGCTAGGATCCTAATATCACTGCAGATCTGAAAAATATGGAAATTTTTAAATAGTTTCAATTTTTAAATATTTTGATGATTTATTTTTATTTATTTATTTTTAAATCCTTGATTTAAAAGAAACAAATGCCTCTTACCTTATGCACAGTTGCTCCAAGGGAACTTAAAGCATTAAGACATTCGACATCGACTTTTCTAGAATAAGTCTGGCCAGTTACAGAATAACATTTATCAAATCCAGCCATTTTTGTTACCAAGGAGTCCAGTTGTTTTACTTTCTCACCATCTCCTTGGAAAAATATAATAATGAAGTTTAGAATCGACAATAAAAATTCCAACTTTATAAAGTACCATTGAATAATTGGAGAAATGAAGCTTGAGTTCCAGTAGTGCCTTTAACACCCCGGAATCTGAGATCATTTCTGGCTCGACGAATTGCTCTCTCGTCCATCAATAAATCGTGCATCCACAAAGTGGCTCTTTTGCCAACTGTTGTCAATTGAGCTGGCTGAAGATGTGTGAAACCCAAAGTTGGCAAGGATCGGTATTCCATCGCAAATTGTGAAAGCCGAGAAAGAACAGCTGCAAGTTTGGGCAGCAGAAAATCAAAGCCACTTCGCAGGATAATAAGATCCTAGAAATAAAAGGAATAATGCAGTGAATAGATCATTCAAAATTGCAAGAGACTAATTAATTTTTAAATTGACTTTTAAAATTTTTTTTCATCCAACTCACAGTGTTATCTCCTACGTAGCAGCTTGTGGCACCAAGATGGATGATTGGTGCAGCTTTTGGACAGAGATTTCCAAAAACATGGACATGAGCCATGACATCATGTCTCGTAATTTTTTCTTCTTTTGCTGCAGCCTCGAAGTCGATATCATTAATGTGTGCCTCCATTTCTGCAATCTGATCAGGACTTATACTCAGGCCCAATTCCTGAAAAAAGAAAAAAACAAGAAATTCTATAAAACATATTTCAAAAAATATTTTCAACTTTTCAGAAAGCAAAATGTACCTATTTTAAAAGTGCACCCTACTAGTAAATATAATTTACTAAATTTTTCAGTTTGGACATATAATAAGTATGAGAAATTCTTTATTTAAAATAATTTCCAACATAATTAATTAATTATCCTGGACTGGATAAATTGCTGTAAATAATTATGATTGAAGAGTAAAATTAATATTAAAAATTAATTCATGTAATTGTGACAAATATTGAAATGACACAAAGATGAAATCATCATTGAGAATTTTTAGTATGTTTAAGCTGCGCTTGCGTTCAGGTGAATTGCCTCATTATTTTATCTCCTTTTTAACGCACACCTTTCCTGATTAGATAAAGAGGGCTTGGTTCTCACAATCCACCAAACCCAGCGAGAATCGCATTTCGTTTATCTTCTCTCAACGAACAGGTTCATAAAAGTTTATAAAAATGGTGTCAGTGCAAACCATAGGAACTATAGTGTTAAAAGTGTTAAAGTTGGTGAGTGCAACAATATCAATTTTTTAATAATATTTTTATTATCAAAGCTATTCTAAAAAAATCATGTTAGTAAATAAGTAAAATAAGTAAAAATTAAAAATGAAAAAGTTATATGTTTCTACATAAAAAAAAACTTTAAATAGCAATACGATTAAAAGGATTATATTAAAATTACAAATAAGACAAAAAAAGATAAATTATTAATCTGGAATGCAGGTGAATGAGAAAAAAATCACAATTACTGCTTATTCTTATTGCTTATCTGGATTAAGAAAAATTAAAAAGGACCTATTATTGCGACTCTAAAATTAAAACGATTGCAGAATATAAAATTCGAATACAGAAATAGACTGTGTTTTGATTAGAGTTTGCTTATTCTACACATAAAATTGTTAGAAATTGTAAATTCATTCAAGAAGTATTTTTACACGCTTCCATGATTCATGTCCTATCAGTTATGATAACACGATGTTTGTACGAGTCAATAGATACCACGACGTGTGATAGTAAAAGTGAAACTAAAATCCGGTATATCTGGTTCACTTTCTTAAAATTCACTTAATTGACTCTTACCCAGCCATACCTGATTTCCTCAATTATGTACTCAATAAAATATTAAAAAATATGCACAAATTGTTCACAATTAAATTAATTTTGAAAAATAGTTGTTGCACAAATTATTCAATTTGGCAATTATGTATATTAAAGTTCTACTTAAACTAAGATTGTAACAAAACTTCTAAATATCAAAATAGTATATTATGCACCGAGAGGGAGAAGAGAGATTTTTTCGACGAGTGTATGTTATATGTTTCCAGTACGAGTCAAAGCCAGAGATGAGTATTGAAAACATACACGAGTCGATAAAGTCCCTCTCCTCCATGGTACATACGATATTCTTTATAATAAATTTATAATAAATTTCTGCCCACATTTGATTTTGAAACCTATTGCTACGGAAATTTCCGCAACAAAAGCCTATTGCAAAATGCGAGCTCACATATGTATAATTTTTCATTATTTATCATGCATGTGTTATAAAAATTTATTTAGGAAAATGTCAGTCGACAATTGAGGGCTCGGAAAGCAGAAGTGGGAATGACGCGCAGAAAACGCCACGAAACTTTCGTCGCGTTTTCTGCGCGTCATCCCCATTCCTGCCTACTGCTCGAGCGCTCGTTCGGTTCTGCTTTCCGAGCCCTCAATTTTGAAATTTTTAGTTTAAATATAATTCTTGTCTAATAGTTGAACTTGACTTAAAAATAAGTAAGTATATTATGTAGGTAATTAGATATTAGAATTTAAAAAATTTCCAATCAAGAAGTGAAAACCTTCAACTTTAAAAAATGATAGAACTAATATTAAATTTGTTTTTAGGTAATCAACTTAATCATCCTTATTCTCTATCGTACTGGATATTCTGGGGAATTTCTGGGGGTGGGTGGAACATGGAATTTAAATGAGGATAAGAGTCCAGATGCAGAAATCGTTGCCTCTGGAGTTTTTGTTGGATTCTTTATTTATACAGTTGTAGTTCTAATCGGATTTTGCTTCGGAAGTACCGAGGAAAAAAGAAGTCTGACTGTAATTATTTATAATTAATTAAAAATCATTTATTAACAATATCATTAAAGTCACATTGAAATATTTTTTCATGTTTTCATAGGAAATTATTATGAACTTTGTGGGAATGATTATGTTCATCGCAGTTGGTGGAACAGCTCTTCATTACTGGCATGGTTATCAACCTGAACATAAAACAATGTACGACACAACCGAAAGACAGGTAAAATTCATTATTATTTTGTTGCTTAAAATTTTTTGAAAGACCTAAATCTTTTGTAAAGAAATTTATAAAATTTATTCGCACTACAGACCAAAAAACCAAAGGGTTCTCAAATTTACAATAGAAAATATTCATTTGAATCGATAATATAATTAATGTCCAATAAAAACTATTTTTTTGGGATAATCAAATTAAATAAATTTTTTCAGGTTGGATTGGCCCTAGGTTCCCTTTGCGTATTAGAAGGAGCTGCGTACCTTGTCGATTTAATTTTAAGTTTCCTGCACTTCGCTAAAGGAGAATTTTAAGAAAAAGAATCCAATCCTTAACAATTTTAAGATTGGGTGAAAGTTCTCAATTATTTAAATTCATCAAATAATTTCACTTTCAGAAGAACTTCTCGAATATCATTTTTCGTAAATTCAACCCAAGAAAAATTTAAACAAGAAAAAAATGTGTATCTGTCCATATTTAAATTTCTTGAAGATAGAAAATAATTTTTTTTATTTATCCACTTTAATATCTTCATTAAGTTAGAATCGTTGAAGGTTCTCAGTCATCACTCGTTTTCATTGAAAATGAATCATAGGTTTCATTTTTATTGACTTGAATAGGCCATTAGTCATAAAAATACATACTCTGTACTCAAAGAGACAATCATTCAATGAACGCAATGTTTTATATTTCATCATATATCTTAAAATACAGTACTAAGTTAATTAACACAATAGTACATTACATAACGCCGTGCGGTAGAGTGATTTTCGTACTTTATTTTCCAACACAACGTGCGCAATCCTAAATATTGCGTATGCTTTTTTCGTTAGCGTGCGAAATATTGAGGATTGCGCACGGCGTGTTGAAAAATGTTTTCTGTATGTGTACTAAATCTTCTTGTACTTATATTTCTAAGGAACAGAATTTTTATAAGTATTAGTGTAAGATGTTTTTAATAAGAAAATAAATCAAACTTTGTGCATGCAAAGAAGTACCTAACTTTGAGTAAATTCATATGAATTTCACAGAAAAAACTACGGATAAAATTTGTTGCAGGTAATTTTTTAGAGGATTAAATTCTTACTGAGACAACTTCACGTCCTTCAAAACACATATGTTGTCATGGAAAAACAAAAGAAAATTTATCCGATATTTGGGTAAAATTTATCCTGTGAAGGTAATTTTTGTTGCAGGTAATTTTTACCCCAGAATGGAGGTAAATTTTATCCTTCGTTTTTTCTGTGCTAAATCTGGGAAGTTTCACAAATATATAACACTTTGATGTTGAAGATATAAAAAAGTAGACCTAAAATTACGATCTAATCTTTTAAGAAATCGTTCTTTTTGTTACAGTTATTTTAAGATTTGAAGGGCGACACTGCATACGGTGTCAAAACCCAAACTTTACTGGAGGCACAAAAAACTATCTAACTTTAACGCTTTTAATTTAAAAAAAAACAATAAATTACTTTCGAGCTATTACTTAGCTCTACTGAATCGTGAAAGGAGCGCTTTGAAAAAAGCAATCATTTCCGAGAAAACCCGTGTCAAAAGAACGGCAGTACGTCCCAAAAACGCCGATTTTGATTCTGTAAGAGTTGCATAACTTTTTTATTTATTAATTTAAAAATACGTAAAACTAAAAACACGTCTCGAGATAATACTTATAGCTCTATTGAGTCGTAAACGGAACGCCTTGAAAAAAGTAACCATCTCCGAAGAAACCCTTGCCAAGAACGACGCATCCCTGAAAACGCTGGTCCTAACACAGAAAAAGCTGCATAATTTTTTTATTTTTGAATTAAAAAAAAAAACTAAAAACATTTTTCGAACTATTATTTATCTCTATTGCATCGCGAAAAGGGCAGGCGGAAAGAAGCAACGACTTCGGAGAAAAAAATTATCAAATATCAATTTCGAGGATGATATTGAGAAAAACATGATTTCTTTCAACTGTTTTAGCTTGTAATGAATTATGTATAAATAGTTTTATCGCTATGCGACTTATCGCACGGCACGCAACTTCTTCCTATAATTACGGTCTGTCTGCACTAACACTTGCCTTTATT
>JBAGKK010499695.1:21393-34415 GCA_037177015.1 Euceroptres primus | reverse complement strand
CAAAAAATGTCTGCAAATTATGTACCGTACGATTTATAATAATGTCCACTCGGTAACCCATTTTTAAAAAGTGTTAAATAAATAAAAATATAATGGAAAATCTGGAGGCACAGTCAAATAAAGTGCGAAAAAAGAAATTTTTACAATATTTTTAAAATTTGTTATCTTGACTCTACATATTTTAAAAATATTTTGAAATTTATTTTTTTGCATTTATTGAATGTCCACTCGGTAACCTTTCTAACATGTAAATTATTTATCTTCACTACAGAAATCATTCTTAATCTCTTATATTAGTACTTTCGTTTTATTTTGGATCACAATTAATGGAAAAAATACTTTAGCTAGTTTTAGGAAGATCTTTTTTCAAAAAATCGATAGGCCAAATTTCACAACTTTTTGGCAACGACCCTTATATTGTTAAGGTCGAATGTCATACATTGCGAACTTAGTGACTTTTGAAGTTATGGACGTCTGACTTCATTTTTTCTTCTCAATCTCCCCGAAAATGATTTCCATTCCTAAAGTTGTACATCAGCTTCCTATGCATTCACATTGCTTAAAAACATTCAGAACTCAAGTAAGATACCATGCCTAATGCGCAGAAACATAGATACAGGAATTATTTTCGTATAGAATTCATAACTATCACAAATATATTCCTTGATCTCTCTATTTCGTTTTTTCATACTCTCTTGGGCTGGTCTTGTTTAAAAAAAAAACATATTTTAGACGGCATGGAATAATTATTTTTTTCGGAATTTTCGAGGTCTAATATGGTCAACTTTTTGGCAATCGCCCTAATGCTAAAAAATATATTCTTTCATTTATTGTAGAAAAAGTGTCGATAGCATTATTCATAAAATAAATCCTCTATTGTGGTGGATCAATCAAAGTAAGTAAAATAGGTGAGCAAAAGGGTGCGTATGTGAAGAATCGATGAATGTTGAAATTATGGCAGTGGGTCAAAGAAGGGCGGCAAAGTGAGGGTGGCGGTCCCCTGTGTTCTCCTCCACTCACGCGGCCTGTCAACGACCCAAACTGATCCGAATGCGAAAGCAACACTGGATGCACGATATTAAAATAGTCGGGAATTTTAGAGGAGAGCGATTTGCAAATACATAAGTCAAGTGCGAATTTATTCCGCGGGCTGCGTCTGCATTTACGTTTACGCTCGCAAAATGGAAAAACGGGTTTGCAATAGCGTGCCGTAAAGGATTAGCATAGCTCCCTCATTAAAATACAAACACCGTTCCCTCGCCTGAAACACCCAACCATCCTGAAAACCATCCTGTCAGTTTCTCCGTTCCATCCTCCTCGGCCTACCCGAACAACTTTTAATCTATATTCGTTAAGTCGCCCTAAGTAACTTTGGCGTCTGCGTTAATTTATTATTGTTTCAGGAGGTGAGGCGGGAGAAATCAAAAGCTGACGCCTTTAGAGTTTATAATAATTTTTTCAGACTGGTCAGTTTCTCAACTTTTAATTTATGCCTGTAAATTATCTTTTCTATTTATAAAAGGGCTAATCACGTTTCCATATAATGCAATAGAGTAGATTTGTTTAGATATATACATTATAAATGGATATGCGTTGGAACGAGAGAGTGATGAAAGAAGAGAAACGTGATGGTACGAGAATTTCCGCTCGAATGATCGCCACATGCAAATGCTCTCTGCAGCTAACGTATACCGTCACGGGGTGTGTGCTCTCTCGCAGCTCAACCCCCTTGTTTTTCCATGACTGGAGTCACTGGCCGGATTCGGCATAAGGCTTCATATTATCGTCATGCGAAATAACTGAATACATTTTCTCAACATCGATTCAAATCGTATATCGAGGAATACAGAAACTGAGTAATTCTATGCTTTCGCAATTTTACATAGTTATATTATACGTATATAGTTATATTTCTCTATGCTTGGAATCTATTATGATTCAGATGTGAGGTCATATATTCAGATCACAGAGAAGCCAGCAGCTTTTAGGCAAAAATTCTCTTTCATAAATCATTCAGATTCTCAATTTTCAGTATAAAGAAATCTGTAATCGTCTGTCAATATTATTTAATCCTCCGAATCTGATTGGATAAAATATTTTGAAATAAAAAGAATAATTGTTTAATCTCATAAAATATCAATTCTTGTCTCTGGCAGTAGAGACGTTAGTATCTCTTGAATTAAAATCGAGTAATGTATCAAACTGCCGCATCTTTTGTCAGATTCTGTAGCGCTGAGTATGCAGCGTCAGCATAGTGAACAAGAAAAGTTGGATGAGCGGACAACGACGATCTGTAAAAGGGTGGGGGTTGAATCCTA
Organism: Euceroptres primus; assembly: GCA_037177015.1. Taxonomy (NCBI): domain Eukaryota; kingdom Metazoa; phylum Arthropoda; class Insecta; order Hymenoptera; family Figitidae; genus Euceroptres; species Euceroptres primus. The sequence continues at coordinate 32,097 of JBAGKK010499695.1, read as the reverse complement.
TTGACCAGGGAGAAAATGCTGTAAACAACCCTCCTAAACAACCTCCTTTGCTCCTTCTGCAATCTTCGGGTTAACCGTTGCTTTAATGACCCTCACGTAAATTGGACTCTATTCGCCACAAATTCAAAGATTTTTTGCCTCCAAAAATCGATTCAAGTTTCAGTTTTTAACACTTTTTTAAATAATATTTTTGAATATACAGGAAAAGAGGCAAAGAGTATTTCGGAGGAACAATAATCGCTGGTGTTCCATATTTAAAAATATTACACACATGCACGAAATCTAGCACGCTCGATAAGCGCCAACTAATGCACATCCCAACCACCTGCAAAAGCTTTAGGGCAAACAAACACGCGCCGGTAGTAATTATTTGAAAATGTGGCGCTCATGGCATTTCTTTGAGGGGCTCTGCGTCCATGTGTGGTCTTGCCAAATACAGAATCCAGAGTCTGTCCATCAGACGCGAACGGGTCAGAAAGCTTTTATCCTTCCACCCTTAACTCTCTCTCTCTCTGTGTTCTCTAGAGAAGAGCTTCTGTACATGCCTCATGTACGTCTCTCCCTCTTCATCTTTCTCTCACTGCTCTCAGTCTCTTTTTTGCTCTTTTTCTGTGTGCGCTCTCTTTAAGACCACAAAAGGGGAATATTTACAAATATTTCGCGAATAAAGCGCGTTCACGCCGCAGCTGTTTCCTGCACAACGTGAGAGCGAACTCACCGCCATCATCCCCTTCTCTCTTGAACCCCTTCTTTACTTCTTTTACGATGGGGTTTCCCGCGAGTGGCATTGGAAATTTCGAGGGAATCGAGATTTCTCAATTCTGGTTTTGAAATCAATATTGAAATGATAAAATATATATTTTTTCGTAATTGTAAAAGTTTATAAGAAATACTTGTAATTCACGAAATAAAAAAAATAGTCCAACGACTTTGGATGGTGAAAAGTGCGTCCCGAGGGTGTGGGGATTTAGTTTGAATAAGGGGGGTGTTCCTCTTTCATCTCTTTATCGAGTATCGACTTTTGTAATACATATGCAGAGTCGATATCTTCGGTAGTTATTCTTTCACAGAGCTTACCTGAGGCGAAGATAAGACAAAAGCCTGTGGTAATTTGGCATTGGAAGCAACGATAACAGTGTTCGGTGGTGTATTCGGTAGGCGCTAAGCGTTAAAACCTTCTTTACCGTCTCTAGCCACGCTCTTTTCTCATTCTTTGTTGAGAAACGTATTTACGATTACCAACCTCAAGTTTAAGTATTCACGCCTTAGTTATTATGCTCGCCTGAGTGAACATGTCTGTTTATGCTTTAAACTCTTAACAATTTCTTTGCTGCTAATGACTATCCTTCATAAAAGTGAAATGGCTCATTTTTCACACATGTCGCCTCCAGCAGAGAACCCTCTAGTGAATATTTCGTTGGACAAGAAAGTGACCAGCATAGCTGTCTAAATGAATTGCGTGGGTGTGTAATGTATCGGTGTGTATACCTCTCAGAGTGAATCCGTGCCTCGATTAGTCAGAGAGATCGAAGGGACGAAGGGATGATAAGTACCTACCCTTGGGGGTATGAAGGTGTGGCTAACGGCCGAGTAAATGAAGGGACACATTACGAGTTAATGTTAAGCTGTTACATGTAATTCGCCTAATTACCAAGCCCAAGGGTTTCACAAGTATGCAGCAGTTGTTCTCGGCCGTTGACGCGCGTTACCGATAAATTAAACTATAAACTACTCCAAGGAAAAATTATTCTCTGAAGAAAAAATTTTTAAGTAATTCATTGCTAATACAATAAGCCATTCATTCTTACTTCTACAGATTGAAACTGAACAGCTTTACATACACTTTGCGAATCCTCTTATAAACAGAAAGGAAACAGCTCTGCTGGATTTTCATAAAGCAATCGCCTCGGGTCATTTGTTTCCACACGCTTGCGTACTGGTAGAAAATGAAAATGCAAGGAATTATTATTACTGAGAAGCTTTCAACTATCTCATTTAATTCGAAATCAAGCTTGTAATTTGCTTTGAAACAAACTTACAACAAATTGATTTAGTTACTTAATTAATTAAATTAAGCCTGAATGATGGACTGAAGAAAAAAAATTAATTGTGTAAATAGGTACGAAGCTCTATAAAGTTGAAAGACCATCATGAAAGTTGTTTGGATCATTTTTAGCCCTGAAGAGGGCAGTTAACAGGAGCTTTAGGGCAATAAGCGAGTCTACAAGCTTTGGGAGGCGGCAGGAGATGACCGGACAGAAAACCAGCACTGGTCAGCACAAACAGTTGGCAAAAACACGATCAACGAAGCTTCTTCCTTTCTCTCTTTAGACCCCCATAGAGAGCTTTCTCTCTCTCATCTCTCCTCTATATCCCTCTCCACGTTGGTCTCCCACGCCACACCTAACGTCGCTTTAAGGGTTGCTTGACTTGGGTATCAGAGGCCACGGTCGCGAGATTACGCCAAAGTTGTGCTCATTTAAATAATGTCTGCAATAAAGTATGCAATGGGCTCAAGAAACGCCGGGGTTCCGTTGGTGAATGTTCCTACTCTATACCAGGATGGCGCTCTCGGGTGCAGTCACGTGCGCACAGTACAAACGAACCTTTATAAAATAGTAAGACTGAGATGAAGCCACGCAGACTTTAAAAACAAAAAAATTCAACTCTGTTAACTACGAGATTTATAGAAATTATATCTAAAATTAATAATTCTTCCAAAAAGATTAAGAATCTTGGGAATTATTTGGCAAAACTCTTTCCAAGTTTATTCCTTCAATCGATGCCAATTTCCAAGGTCATCCAAGTTTCTCACGAAAGATGTTACATCGACTGATCCTCCCTTGCTAGTTCGAGGGATTCGACAAAGTCCCTTTTCGCTTGGGCCAAACTTTTTCCTTCGTAATCTTGATCTCCGATCTTTTTTCGCTTTATATCTACGATACCAAACACACGCCGTTCGTCACGGTGAAATCGAGTGTGCGTAAGGTAATGTCGTTCCACCCCCCCCCCTGATTTTCGAACCTTCTCTCTGTTTGGATTTGCTCAACAAAACAAAATTATTCAATTCATCCTGAGATAAACTAATAATCAAGAATCAGGCAAAATAACAATTTAATTTTAGATGAAAAGTCCAAATAATGTAATAATAAAGAATTTTATACAAATTTTCAGAGGGTACGATGCAAAATAAATGCATAGCCTACTAGATAATCGGGCACACCTCGCGCCAAGCGAAGAAACGAGTCAAGGAGTATTAACTGTGTTTCGTAATGCACAAAGCTCACTCCAAGGGGTGGCAATCGACTCTCTTTGAGGAGCGTCGAGAAGGAGAGGTTGAAAAAGAACGAGATAGGGCAAAAATAAGAATAGTAAATAATGTATTCGAGTAATAGGGGCCGCAGCCGTGTTACCACGCCGCGATACCTTACGAGAGGGCGCGGGAGCGAAAATGAACGTAATGAAAAACTGGGAGGGCTGCTTAAATAAAAATAAAGGTTGTCAGTATATTATTGGCGCAGGGCGGTTTCTCTTCATCCTGCCTCCTTAACTTCCCTCCTTTTCTCATTCTCATTCCACAGTTTATAAAAAAGAAAAGGAATGATAACAGTTACTCATATGTATATATATAGAGCTTTTGCATCTTAATGCCAGGAAAAATTCCAAACTGTTTCTCTCCTTTATTTGTCTCCATATTTCGCAATATTTTATGAGAAGAAATTTAAATTGAAAAGAAAGAATGCTATTATATCGTCTCTGAATGAATTCTTTTACTTTATAATCCAGCTTAATTAAATGGATCTTACTATACCAATGATCTTATTAAATCAACAATCTTAATAATATTTATACCTATTATAGTCGAAACGGTGTTCTGAAACTATTGAAACCATAATTACTTAGATATGCCACAACGAATGTATTAGTCGTAATCATCTTAATCGCGTAATTAAACTTGCATCAAGTTGGTTCACTGTTTGGCCCAAGGAAGGATAGCAATAGCATCCCCGATAAACAGCCCGAACTGCTGTGCACGTGTTGTCACTGATTTACGAGAGGCAATTAGAATCCAAGACGTGTCGTGAACATGCGAGCATGATGCAGTCTAAATACCACTTTCTTGCCCCCGGTGACATTTGGATTACTGTAGGTTTGTGTATTATTTCTTGCCCAATTAAAATATTAGACCGTTCATTTTCAGGTCTGATGTCAATTTAATGTCACGTCTCCTAACTTGTTTTATTGATTTAATTTGTTTATTGTTTATTTTTTTAATCCAATTATAAATATATTTTTCAATAAAAATAAAGAGAATTTGAATAGAGGTGTTACTCATTTGCAGAAAATTTATCATTAAACGTGAATGTAATTGTGCTTTGGAATGAAGTGGTGTTGGAATTAACTAGAAGACAAATGATTAGACTTGGTTCAGAATGTCTCAAGAAGCAATATTCTCACAGAATGCTTAGTCACAAGTCGCCGCTAGCTGACTTAATATTGCGCTTGATAAGTTTCCACATCGTAAATGATTTTGAATGATTTAAAGCATCCAACGAGATTATTAATTATACAATTCAAGCAAAATTTGAAGAACAATACGATTATTGTTTTAATTTAACGTCAAGTTAAAAAAATATAGTCCATCTTCAGAATCCCAATTAAAGAAAATTTATTTACTCTTATTTATTATTGTATTGTTAATATTATTAATATTTTATTATTAAAAAAAATATAGTCCATCTTCAGAATCCCAATTAAAAAAAGAAGCATAACTGCTTCGTAATTCTAAATACACAGTTCGGATTCAGAGTTGATAAAGCAAAGACAAATATCAATAGTTTCAATAAATTCATCTCCACGGAACAAGCGATTGTTTTCCCGAGTCCGGAATAAGGACACGAGAGGAAATGAGTAAGGGGAATGGGGATTTCCGATGGGGTGAAAAGGTGGTACGGGTATAGGACGAAAGAGGGTGGTCCGGCATTCATCGGACATTTATCCAATTAACCGGTTCGAGTTGAGCAACTGGGGGTTAGTCCTATACACTTATACATATATGTATATTATATACATATACACATACATAGTACAACTACACGTAAGGTCGCACGTTACGTAACGAGTAAAGACTACTTTGAACCGTTTCCGTATAATGTTCGATGCTTATGTTTAATTACAGAGGCTGATATTGACGGGTCGGTATGTACGAAAGTCACCCCTTTCCTCCTGGTGAGTTTCGGTGTCGAATAAGAGAAAGAGAGGCTCTGCATGAACAGGAACGCGCAACGGAAGAGACACTGTGCAAAGCTGTCGAACAAAATGGCCAGCAATATTGTCGTGGAGTTGGGGGATTTGTGGAAAAGGGACCACAGTGCTGCGGAGAAGAGCAGAAAGGGGCAAGTCAGGCAAGTCGCAACCTCCACTACAGACAAACCAAACTCCAACTCATCTTTCGTTTATCGCAACATCGCGAATGACATTCATAATAATCAAAGTTTTCTTCTTTACTCCAACCTGCTATCGACAATTTAAATTCCTCAAACTGAATGAAAATTTTTAACTAATTTTTCATAAACATACATCATTTGGAGCACTTGTAATTACAATTTTTAAAAATGTATCTACAACTTTAAGAATAGTGAGATGAAAGAAAATTAATGCAACAGACATCCATCCTTTGTTATTCTTGAAGAGAAGTATAGTGTGTCAGACAAGAGAAAGAGCGCACTTTGGAGTTGTGGTTTACAAGCCTTTGAGTTCGTTAGTATAACGAAGGGCTTACCAGCAAACAATTAGAATATAGAGCCACGTTAAAGCAGAATAATGGCTCTACATTCAGACTAATTCTGTTTTCTGCGTCAGTACAGAGTGAAAAGTTTATATATCGATTTTATTTTGTTCCAATATTTGCACGAGTTCAGCGCATGAACTCGTTTAAGAAAAACGCACACTGTGTACAACAGTGAAGTTTAGAAACATTTTCAACATAAATTTCTATTTCTTCCATACCATATATTAACTCGCAATCTTTGATTTTACTCGTTTACTGCATTTTATATATTTAAGAAATTATGAATAACATCGCAAAGCCAATTTATTTTTAATTAGCTGGGGAACCAATTTTTTCATTTATTAAATTTTTTAAATTACTGTACGATATATAAGCAGATGTTGTGATTATTACAGTCACGAAATTTCAGAACCATTTGTTTTCCAGCGACGTTCTGTTTTCCCAACCACTCTCCCCTTAGTTTCTTACGGTGCCTCATAAACAACGGAGCGCGTTAATGCCTCTCTATATAAGAGGGTGAGAAGGGATGGAAAGAAGGAGGTGTTCAAGGTGGTTAATAGAATCTCCACTTGTTTTTCTAAAGTCTACTTTCAAAGGTTTAAATGAAATTTTAAAGCCATAGTCAACTATTTTGTTAAGAGCTGATTTATTTATTTATTTTCGAGTTCTTAATATTTATTCACAGTAAATTTTACTTCAAGTATCACTACTATATGGACTCGTAAACTGTCATGCTCAACAGGATTTTGCGTTTCAGCTTGTCTGACCAGATGTCGATTTTTCTACTTGGAGATTCTATTTTCCCTTCAAATCACTTTAAGCGCTTTTAAATTTAGAATTTACTTTTTATGATATTACCTCAAATTTGAAAGCATTTGAATCCCAACAAGTGTCCAAACTGTATAAAAAGGTGTCTAAATTTAAAAGCCGATTAGCACCGAAGACGAAGCGAAGAACTGACAAAGGCATTTTGTAACCAGGTTAAGAGATGTAGTGAAAATCTGCACTTTGCTTAAGGAAGAGATATCAGAACAAAAGAAGTATTTCCTTGGGCGTAAAATCGCATTAGGGGTTGGGGAATTTATAGGGAACTGATTTGAAAGAAGGGTCGTACCAACTGACGAATGAGACAGCTTCTGTGCCTCCTTCTGACGCCTGTTTGTATCCCGTTAACTAAGAACCAGGGAATCCATCTTCCCTCGATTCTCATTATCCACGCAGTGAATGCTTAAAAATGAAATCACGTTTTTCCGTTCGCGACCGAATGAATTTTAATTCAACTTTCGACAATTCAAACTTCCCATACTTCCGTTGATTGTATATTTTCAGATTGTAACAAGAGTTCGAATGATTAATTTGTGGTAAATTAAAGTCAGAATCTCACATTGATTCGAGAGCCTCTGAGAAAAACATAAATCTTTGGTAGTTTCGGCTGGTTCAGCCTGTTGGATTTCAAGATCTTTGTTAATGGATCTTCAACGAAGGGTGAAACATTTCCGGGGCACTCAATTTCGACCAACTCTTATTTCTCCTATATTCACGATATATCCGCACTGAGAATCAGCTTCTGTTCAAAAGAAAAAATTCTATTTTAGTCAAGTTTTGAATAATGTAGAAAATTATTATTCTCATTTCAATGATGCCAAGAGTTGCAGAAGTGAAAACGATAAACTATTTGAAAGGCCCTTATATTTTACAGAATACGGCGATCCAGAGACCTGCAATTTTTTCGGAAGACTCGTACTTTACTCCTCCCATATGGTCGATCGTTATATTTTTTGTTGCCAGCAGGTTGTGTATTGTTTGATATTCCAAGGCGGTAGCGATGATGTTTTACCGATTGAGAATTTACAGAGGGTGAGACAGGTTGGTTCCTTTTTTAAGCCCAGAGGGGCTGTAATGGGTCGCACCATCTTGCAAAGTACTTGACGCCCCCCATTTCCACTATTTCTTCACTCTTGTCTCATTTTTTTATATACATAGTGAAAAGTCATCAACTCTGTCATTAAATATTTTTACTATGTATGTCACATATTCTACTATACTATAGATATCATTAAAAATCATTTATTTATTTGAGGATTTATTGAGATTCATTTTTGTTATTTTACGCAGCTTCCACGATTCTTTTGTTTCCTTAAAGTTTCACCCACGTTCACTTTATATTGCTTTAATGTTTTTGAGAAAGTACCTACCACTAAGTTAGGGGCCACTAGTGGGTCCAGTAAATCTTTTAGCCTCCAAACCACCCCCTAGCCATCCCCCCCCCCCGCCTTATTCCCTCGTTACTCGCAGCTCTTTTGCTCGCCTTTCTCCTTATTATATCGTCTTTCCACGCCATAAAATCGGAAAAGAATTTCATCCCCAAGACAATAGAAACTAATAAATTTGATTACTGATTACATCGGCAAAGTCTGAAGAGGGGCTCCTCCCATTTAGCTTATTCACACTTTTGTTTTTTCCTAATTTGTTAAGAATTACGAAACACATTTTAAATTGGATTGAAGAGAAAATCACCAACATTATGAATCAGAAAAAATCATGTAAATAGATAATTCAGAATACTCTTCAAAAAGAATATAGTTCAAACCCTTAAATAATCGATTGGAGACCCGGTCAACTTGTGCTTATTATAATATCATAATATTGTAATCTTTAATAGTAGATTAATAATAATTAATCAAATAAACCTCGTGAACGTTATTGCCGCTCACAAATGCTAAATTATACACACTTGGCAATTTTAAATCTAAAATCATATCAGAAAATATCTACACATAATTATGATTTACATTTTTAAATACCCAAAAGGTATGTTATGATGATATAGAGTAGGTTATGTACATTGTATAGAAAGTGACTCACATATTAGGATTACATTTTCAGTTTATCAAGCTTGTTCGGGTGCATGAGCGTATGAGTATTATATGTACAAAAATTGTGTTATTACTAGGTCTTTACTAAATCATAAAATACGCTAAAAAAGCTAAAACCTCCAGGCAACAATAGGTTTAGAAACTTGGCGCGAAAGATTCACGACGTTCGACGCGTTCCAAGTGTCCGTTAAACTAACTAGCCTTCGAAAAGAGCGACTGTCGATAAGAACCGTTACAAATATAAAAAGTTGAATCGTCCGTAAATAATGCAACGGCCTTTTTTACCAACCAAATATTATGAATTTAATTTGATTCTAGAAAATATTGAATGTGAATTTACATATATAAAGCAGCTTATAGAAAAAAATTACATAAATATTACTTAAAATAATTAAACTAACCTCAAAATTTACATTTAAACTTTAAAAATTGACACATTAGATTCAAATATGTAATTTATTTAATGGCGAATTCCGTGTAGCTAGACTTCTTCCTCCGTGTATTTAGACTTTACGCGATAACTATAAACCGTATATTGAGTCATATACAGTCATATAGAATCAGATACGTGATCATACAAGAACGATGGATGGTCGGCTTTAAAAACAGACGTAATTTACTTAATTTGCACTCGGATTAGATATCGTACGGCTAAGAATCTCCATTTTAGCACAAAATGTCTGGATTTGACGACGAGAATCCCTTTGGGGAACCCAATTTAGGCGATCCCTTTTCGGTAAGTGGTTAGCTTATCGCTCGAATGACAGGCGATGATATGACATGCCATACGTCCACATTCTTAAAGTTATTTTACTCTTGTCAAGCTTTATTTAATATAATACTACTCCTATTTTCTCAAAATTTCGTACAGAATTTTCTTAATTTACGGATATTTTAAATGTCAAGTGAAACTACCATGTCGAACTTTTTAAATTTCTTTTCTACTTTTATTTACGTATTTTTCAAATTATTTATTTGTAGATAGTTTTTTTTTAATGTAACTAAAAATTGTTGTGTAATGTTTCGAACAAATGCAATGAATATTCACAGTTAAAAGTGACATTGATAAACTTTTATCGATTTATATATCTGTACTGTTGTAGGGTTCACAGTCGAATTATTTTTAATTGTCTTATTGTGGCGTATCAAAGGACAAATGTTTCAGTCTGCAAATTTTATGGGTGTTATCCAGAAATTTTAACTATACAGATTTTATTTATTTATTAAATCATTAGTATAATTTCTTTAGATTTCCTTTTGTACATATTAAATAAAAGGAAGAACAGTAGTTATGGAGGATTAACATTAAAATTGTAGCCTCCAGCTCGTCAGCCAACTGCAACGAATCCCAATCGAGGTGTTGAAGATTTTAATCCATTCGCCAGTCCAGTTAGTCCGGCAACTACTCAAGTTCGAGGGGCCTCAAATCCACCCATGTATGGAGGAGCTGGATCTACACCTCAACCAGCTACACTTCAACCTACGAATCAAGAAGCACCACCTCCAAATTATGCTCGCAGTGCACAACAAGTTGCACCCCAGACGTATCAAACGGGACCACAATATGGAAATACGTTTTCACCAACTGCAGATGTGCGTTTAATTTTTTCTCAACTTCAAGTCTTATATTTATATTGAATAAAAATTTACATCCCTATAATAAAGAAATCAATTTTTAGATGCGAGCCGAAGAGGAGCTGAAAGCAAGAAGAGACCAGGAAATGCAAAACTCTCCTTACTATTGTAAGCATAGCTAAACTATTTTTGGAAATTAAAAGCTGACGTGTTTCTATGTAGAGTTTTTTTTTTTATTTCAGCAAGGCGGAATAATTGGCCGCCTCTGCCAGAGAAATGTTGCTTTCAACCCTGCTTTTATCAAGATATAGACGTTGAAATCGACGCAGACTTTCAGAAAATCGTTAGACAGCTTTATCATCTCTGGCTGTGTAAGATCCTTTGTTCGTATTTCGTGGGCAAAGTATCTTTTATAACTGATAAACTGATTATTTGCTTGTTACAGTTCACGGACTGGTGATG
>JBAGKK010499695.1:0-21293 GCA_037177015.1 Euceroptres primus | reverse complement strand
ATTTTAAATTTTGTGTGCAAAGTATCTTTTATAACTGATAAACTGATTATTTGCTTGTTACAGTTCACGGACTGGTGGTGATTTTAAATTTTGTGTGCAAAGTATCTTTTATAACTGATAAACTGATTATTTGCTTGTTACAGTTCACGGACTGGTGATGATTTTAAATGTCTTTGGTGGATTCTTCTTACTAATTTTATTTGGATATTTTTCCACCTTCGGACTTGGCCTTTTGTACCTCATTCTCTTCACTCCGTTCTCGTTCCTTTGCTGGTACAGACCAGCATACAAAGCTTTCAAGTTAGTAAGCTATTCCATATTTAAAATTAATTATATTGCAACGTTAAGCTAATTTTCTATTTGTCTTTTGCAGAACCGATAGCTCCATCAATTTCATGGTCTTTTTCTTTGTCTTCTTCTTTCAAATAGTCGTTACAATTATCCAAGCTTTTGGCATTCCAGGAACTGGCTCATGGTATTATTAATCATTTATCATCATATGTTTAGATAATTTTTTAACAATAATTGATGTTAGACTTTTTTATTTCAGCGGCTTTTTCGTAGCTCTTGACTGTTTTAATAAGTCAGCGAAAGGCACATTCACCGGACTTTTCTTACTACTTATTACTATTGGCTTCACCATTGCAGCAATTGGAGATTGTCTCCTGCTCTCTAAGGTACTTCCTGCATAAGGAAATAAATTATTTTACTTAATTAAATTATTATAAATTAATAAATTATTTTACTTTTATTAAATTATATTCCACTTCTTAATTTACTTTTCAGGTACATCGCATTTATCGATCATCGACAGCAAGTGTGCAGAAAGCACAACAAGAGTTTACCACGACGTTCTTGAGAAACGAGCACGTGCAAAGTGCAGCAAGTAATGTTGCAGCAACTGCAGTTCGGTCACAAATGGACAATATCACCCAGCAGCAGCCACGTTACTAAATTTAACGTTAACTAAATTAACAACATAAGGTACATCCTATTTCCATAATATTGAGTTATTCAATAGGTCTAATTTTTTTTATCATTCATGAAGCATACTTAAAAATAGTCGCACATAAACATTACGTTTTTATTTGCCAAGAATGTTTCAAAGTTTATAGTATCAATCATTTTTCCATGTAAGTAGTATTCTAAATTTCATTTATATGTATATTTAACTTGAATAACGGTTCTTGTATTTAATAGAGCTGTACAGTCTGTCTTATTTTTAATAGTTAAAGTTTAAAAAACAAGTTTTACATTTCTCGCAAAGGTATGAACAATATGAGATCAACAAAATACGCAGTTTCAGAATTTGTTTCGTAAGGAAATTTGAAAAATTATTTCTTTTGATAGTTTGCTTATATGTAATCGTAATAAAAATTGTTGGAACATAAAACTATTAGTAAAGTTAATTTAATATATATATATATATAGTTAATAATTCAACAATGTGAAAATTTAAATATAAATGAAAGAATGTTGCTATATTTAAAAATTGTAAGGAAAACAATATAAATATATGTTATATTAAAGTTATTGAAATACTGAATGTAAATCAAAGTTGATAATTAATATTTGCCTATTTCGATTTTTTGTACGTTGCCTATTTGTGTGATTTTCTTCTGAAGAAACTTCAATTTTTACAGAAACGGTTCTAAATCACCAAGGCCAAGATGATTCAAAAATTCCAATCCTGCAAAGCATATTTTTAAAAAATTAATTAATTTATTAATTAATTTTAAAGATTATATTATTATTATTTTCAATACAATAAATTAAAAAGTAGTTTTTTGACAATATTTTTACCCACCTTCTTCGTAATAGCTAACCATTGGATCGAGAGGAAAGGGAGAACCTATTTCTTTTCCCAATCCTGTGGTTGATCCGACCAACTGAGCAGCGACGATAGCATCCATAACGAGAACTTTCGATCTATGCATAAGTCGTGCATGTCCCTCGGACAATCTGTAGTTGGAGGCAAAAGTTGCCAACTTTTCTGGTTTATACATATGATTAATCAAACATTTTACCTTAGTAGACTTTCCAACAAACGAACAGTTTTGCGTTCAGTTCTTCTTCCTGCATCGTATCTGTGCTGCATATACACGGCTTGCAAAACTTTATCTGCTTCTGGCGTCATAACTGGATTCAGGGAATGGATATGTACCAAATAGTCTCGAATATCATCCTCTTTCCACAAGCTTGATTTTAGTTTCTCCGAACTGTCACTTGGATTTCTGCAAAGCAAATGTGATTTAGTTTCATGAAAGAACTCTGAAGAAATTTGCAGTCTTTACCTTTCGCTGCTATCATCAGGAATCTCACAACAAGCAGCTTTCAAGAGATGCCACGAACTCGATTCGTCCCAAACTGGATTTCTTGTGTCTTTCAAGAGGAGAATGAGGTCGAAGCGAGAAAGTAAAGGATTTCCAAGTCGGGTTTTGTATTCTACTTCATCCTTGAATTGACCACCTTGGGGATTAATTGCTGCAATAACACTACATCGTGAGTTTAAGGTACTAACAAGTCCAGCTTTTGCGATAGATATGGTTTGTTGTTCCATTGCTTCATGAACGCAGGCTCGGTCGTGAGAGCTCATGGTTGCAAATTCATCAACACAGCAAATTCCTCCGTCTGCTAAAACTAAAGCCCCTGCCTCTAAATGCCAACCATCAGAATCCTAAACAAAAAAAAATTAAAAACATTCAAGATTTTATAATAGCTTTCAAAATCAAAACTTTTAGAGAAAGTGCGTGACCAACTTTAACAGCTGCAGCAGTAAGACCAGCAGCAGTTGAACCGATTCCAGTTGTGCGAACTGATGTAACGACTAATCGAGTAGCTGCTCGAAGAACTTGTGACTTTCCAGTTCCTGGATCACCGACAAGCAACAAGTGTGGTTCACCTCGCACATTTATCCCTTAAAACATAATTTTTTCTCAAGATAAACTCAATTAATTATTAATGAATAACGTTTCTACCTGAAGCGTTGGTTTTTGTTACACCTCCAGCAAGAACAACAGCCAGTGCCAACTTTAGAATGTACATTCCAAAAAGCTAAACAAAAAATTTCAAATTAAAACTTGCGACTTTCAAAAAAATTTTGGGAAATTGAATAAACCGCGCGCATTACTTGTGGACAGATTGAGGCAAGGATAATATCCCTTCCAACAAGAGGCTTGTCGGCATGAGTAACCCAATAGTTATTAAAAGTCTCTTTCATTTCTTTTGTGGAAATTTTCAATTCAGATTCTTTTCGCTGAACAGAGTTTGCCAGCATGAACGTTGTTGCCTCTGCCCTTTGACCAATTTCTGATGGTAACCATTTTCTTATAAAAACCCCACTGTCAAAAAGAATAGATCCCTTTAATTATTGAGATTCAATTTAATTGTTGAGACTTAAAAGTGCATCACATTTACTTTATCTCAACTTGATCGCCTGGTCTGCATTTGTCTCTTAAATCGTCCAGCAAAACAACTTGCCATCCTGTTACACTACAGCTGTTTGAATCTGGCTGACATTTGTCCTAATTTTTGCAATGAAAAAAATCCAGAATTCAACTATTAAAACTATTAAATATTAAAAAAGAATTTTAATTTTCACCTGAACTTTAATTTCTTGGTAATCTGTACAATCTTCTTTTTGCATACAAGGAACAGGTTCAATATTACTTGATTTACACGCTTCACATTCCTTTATTTCTGGAATCGTATTTTTCGTCCACTTCATCTAAATAATATAATTGAAAGAATAGAATTTATAAAAAATTAAGTAAAGGATATTTGTAATCCTTCTCTAAAAAATGGATGGCCCAAAAAACTCGCAATTTCGATATTTCATTGCTGTCTCTTTCCCACAATGCTGATTGAATTTTTTAAATTTAAAACTTAGACCAAGCTCTAGTCATAGATGTGTTTTTTTTCAAATGTCAAAAATACATTAATTAGACTTTAAAAGTTACAATTTTGAGAAGACAGAATTTAAAAGCCACATGTTCAAGTTCAAATTCCTGAATTAGAATTTTGGAATTATTAATTAAGGAACATAATCGAGTCTTGAATTTTCAAAGTTTTCCAGATTCAAAATGTTTAATTCTATCGAAATTGTTTAATATCGGTTTTTAGTAATGCTATGGATTCATGGTTCATTCAATTTTAAAGATTGTTATTTTATTTTCTTCTTTTTTAATTTTAAAGATTTATTTTTAGGATTATTAAATGTCAGAATTAAAAGACCATGCATATAATTAGCGCGACAAATAATCTGGTATACTTTAATATAGAGAATTTTAACTCACAGTCCCCACAGTTATGTGCTTGCACTTTCGACAGTTGTAACGTTTAGACAGTTTTACAATCGTTGGTTGTGATGTTTTCACAACTATGCCAACTATTGAAACCAAGTCGCCAATCTCACCAAAATGCTCTTTTAAAGGTACGCCAATTATTCTCATATGAACCTGCGTCCACAACAAGTTGTAATAAATTAATAATGAAAAATAATTTGAATTAATCCTTTAATTATTATACCCTTGTTTTCACGTTTTGTTCGGCATTAGCCATTTTCTTTTGAGCTGATACAATAGAAGCATCGCATAGAGGTAAATAATATCGCGGTCTTCGTAGAACCTTGTTTCCAACGTCAGATGCTTTTTCACATAGGTCTATAAAACTAAAGTAAATCATTTAAAACTTAATAAAATATAGGTTAGATCTAGCTAGAAAACTTACTTTACGTATATGGAGTAGTAATTTTTCTCAACGGGATCATTTAATATCTCTGTCAACTCTTTGGAGTAGTATTTTAAGAAAAAATTTTCAAGCATAATGAACAAATTACAACGCGGTCACTAATCTATAACTACACTTAAATTATAATTTTCATATGTGCATTTCAGGTGCATTTATTTCATTTATTTTTAAAAACTTGAGAATCCTGTTTGTATCGATGACAACGCCATCTGCCTCAACTCCTTTCAGAAAGTAACAAAAACAGCTGTTCCCAGCTGTGTGTTTTTCGATATCTATCAGTAATTGCAATTTAGGTCTTTTATCCTATTTTCCAGTTAAAAGTGTTTTATTCACTCGTGTGACAAACTTTTAATTGAAACCTATACCGTTATTTACATTTCTTGTGTTTCTGTCAGTTCTCTGAGCATTCGCGCCTCTCTTCCAAAGAAAAAAAAGGAAAGAACGAAAACAAGATGTCTGCATCCGACGGTGTGAAAATTAAAAAAAAATATCAAAGAAGATTGGAGAATAACATGATGTATGGAATATCAGCATGCAAATAACGACTAAAATGCGAAAAGAGCTCTGGCGGGATGGTCCTCTCTTTTGACAGGTACGCTCCCAGCCTGCCGGGTAAAAAATACGAATACGATTGTATCTATGAACCCGAGCATGTTTACACGAATGAGATTTCTTTGAAAAATGAATACTGTGCTTCCAAAACTCCCGTGACTCCAGTTACCGTTCCTCTCTGCGTTCTCGGTGAAGTGCAACTCCGTTTTCTCTGCCCAAACGACCTCGAGGAAGTGCGCGCCCTTTGCCAGGAGTGGTTCCCTATAGGTAAGCTCACAAG
The DNA here is from genome assembly GCA_037177015.1 of Euceroptres primus. Classification (NCBI taxonomy): domain Eukaryota; kingdom Metazoa; phylum Arthropoda; class Insecta; order Hymenoptera; family Figitidae; genus Euceroptres; species Euceroptres primus. The sequence goes on along the minus strand of JBAGKK010499695.1, from coordinate 15,712 downwards.
CTTTTGAATATAGTTGCAATAAGAGCCTTTTAATGCTTGATTCATTAAAAATTTTATAGATTAAATTTTGATGGTTTATTTTTTTTTTTCAGATTATCCCTACACTTGGTACGAGGATATAACAAGTTCGTCCAGATTCTACGCCCTAGCCGCAGTTTACGGAGGTGTGATAATTGGTTTAATAGTAGCCGAGATCAAGCCCTACATCAAACTCAACAAGGAAGATCGTGGAATCCTCTGCTCTAGTTTAGGAAAGGACTCTCTCGTTGGCTACATCTTGAGTTTGGGCGTGCGAAGAGCCTATCGTCGAAACGGCATAGCTTCCCTTCTTCTGGAGCAATTATTGGCGCACGTAACCGCTCCTGAGCGATCTTCAGTCAAGGCTGTTTTTCTGCACGTTCTCTCCAGCAACACGCCAGCTATTCAGTTCTACCAGAGATGTCATTTTCACCTCTACAGCTTTCTTCCTTATTATTATCTAATTCATGGGATGTGCAGAGATGGATTTATGTACGTTCTTTATGTAAATGGAGGACACGCACCCTGGGGATTATGGGACTGGATGTGTCACGTGGCAGGAACGATGGCCAGCCTTGGTGCCTGCAGAGTACCGCGATGGATTTGGCAGCGCCTTCTCTGGGCTTCGACGCTTCTCTCCTACCATAGGTGATGTGCTCAAGTTTCGTTCTACTTTGAACCTTCAAATGCAACAAGTGTAACGCCTGGGTTACATGCAAGATTTGACTAATCTGCGTGATAGTGTCATTGATTGTGTCACACGTGACTGACAGATAACTGAGATTTATCAAGTCATTGAGTACGATCAAATTATGTTCTTTTCATTTGAGACCGACGATATTTAACGTTCTGATATTGTACTCGATGGAAGAATGTTTATGTACTGGGAGAGATCAAGTCATATATATAAACACATACGGGGTGATCTTAAATTAGTATCTTAAAGTGGGTACACTTAAGAAGAGTTCAAGTTGAAGCATATTAGTATCAGAAAGAATACAAGATCTGAAATTTAGATTTTTTAGTGCAATTAAAATAGAGATTATTCTCTACAACTCCCAAAGCAGAGCTTTTATAACTTTAGTGAAAAGTAAAAATGTGTACAAATACTGTATTAAACCAGTAAAGTGTTAATAAATTAGGGTTAGGCAAAAATTAACCAATTGTAAGGAAAATAATTTTGGAAAAAATACAAAGCGAAGAGAGAACAGGAAAACAAAGCAGTTATATTAGTATAAAGAGAATACTAACCATCAACAGAAAAGATGGATATAGAAATAAAGTATACCGTTAAATATAAATTGATAAATTTTTTCATCGAAAATTTGGACTTTTTCGAGAAAGAATCGTAAAGAATACGAATTTAAGATCACCCTGTTAACTGATGTAACCTTGGAATATAAATGTATATAATGATAGTATACTGATTTTGTTTATAATAAATGAATATGTTATAGAGAAATTTAACTTTGACCTCGTATATTTTTTATCCATATATATTTTATTTATGTACGTCCTTATTAATGTAGTTAAATCTTTTATAATTGCTCTAAATTTTTCTTAATTATTTTAGTCTTTACTAAACGAAAAACTATTAATATTAGAATAAATCACTCTCTTCTATTTTATAATTTTCTTGCATTTTTATTACCTATACAGCTACGACAGCTACACACTTGCCGGTTCAAACATGGGTCGTGGCACGTGAACGATTACGTTGTGTTTACATATACAGTTTATACGACTGCTGTCAAAAAACAGAATTTAGCTTGAAACAATGACGAAAATTATCGAACTTGAACCAAATAAAAGTTTACTTAATCTCAATTTTGAGAAATATAAATTTTGTCCTGATAGCATTCTTGTAGAAGTCGAGAAAAAACTTGAAAAGGGTAAGTTAAACATAACCTATATCATTAGTTTGAATTTTTATGACTTTTACAACCTTTTGTTTTACAAGTTTTGCGCAATTGTTATTTTTATGTAATCGATTTTCTGAAAAAAATAATTTCAAATCGAAGGAACGTATTAATAATATGATCATTAAGAATATAATTTTCCAGAGGTATTTCACTTGGAATTAAACGGAACTCAGGAATCATGGCTCGAAGCAAGATTATTTGCCCTTCACAATCATCTCTTCACAAATCCATACGATCTATCCTGTTGGTTTGTCGACAACATCGGAGCGGTGTGGCGATTCATAAATGGGAATCTCGAGCACGTACACACATTAAAATCTCTAGATGAAAAACAAAGCGGTTCTAAATACAACCCGTCAGTCGGCTTTGCTTCCAAAAATATTACAGTCATTTCCAACGGAAGTACAAATTTAGAATTTCTGTTCAAGGAAAATTCGCAAAAACTTTCTTTCGTCTTTGATGATATTGATTCGGGAATTGTCATGGATGCTCAGCTAATAGAGGAGGATAATCCATCCATTATCGTCAGTGTCTACAGCGTGATCAAAGTCGAAGGGAAAATATATTCTCGCTTAACTTTACTAACGTACTCCTATCGAAAAGAGCAGGAAACATCTCCTCTGACCCTATTTCGGAAACAAATATTAAAAGTCAAAGGTGCAGTAGAGTATATTTGCGTAGAGAAAAATGGAAATTATTTTCACACCGCTAGTCAGGATCCCGTGGTTTTCGAGTATGATTCTCTCCATCCAATACAAGAAACGAAAAAGGCAGAAAGTGTGCAAGCAGGAATTCAAATTCCAAAATATTGTTGGTCCCAAGATGAAGATTCTCTTACTGTCTGGTTGAAAATACCCGATAAATGCAATAATATTCCAGCGAAAGTCGATGTGAAATCTACAAAAATCTGTGTTTCTATGAATGACGCGGTTTTAATTCAAGGGGACACTCAACACAGGCTAGAACCGGATTTAGCGACTTGGAAAACTAAAGACGATACCTTAGAAATCCAATTTACAAAATCTGAGAGTGGATTAATGTGGAGTGAACTTGTAAAAGGCGACACTGGAGGAGAATTTCTGCCTAATGAAGCATTAGCATCAGAAATTCATTCCAGGTAACTTTTTAAAAATGGATTAAGAAATTGTAATTGAATTCATGTAATAATTTAAAACACATAAATTCACTTTTATTGTTGTAGATTGGCCCACTTGTGTTCAGATCAACCAGTAAAGACGGAACAACCCGTGCTGGGATTTAATGCCGAACAGTTGGAAGAATGCGATTTGGAAGGGCGAGAAAATGTTCTTCAAAGAGTTAATATGACTACTCATAGTACTAGTCATTTTTCGATGCTCGGCAGTAGCAACTGTGTACTTTTCACTCAGAAAATGAAAACTGGTCAGATGCTTTGTTTCAGGCATGATCATGATGGTTGTGTTTGGATAACGAAGCAGGCTGACGACGAAAATTGGGAACCGGAACATGTTTGGACGTTTCCTGGTTTTGGTTACGTCGAAGCTAGCAAAACTAATAAAAAATTCTGCATATGTCCTCCTGGTAAGGATTTAAATAATATTTGAAAACATTTATTTTTCATTTTTTATTTTAAAAAAATAAATGATTAAAATTTTTTAGATGGATCTTTCATAGCGATAGTGGAACACACCAGACACGCTTTTCTCTATCAAAAGCCAGAAAACAACGCAGCAGTAGGAAAGCAACGAATCATTGACTTTGGCAGTAAGACTTGGCCCATTCTTGGTGCTGCGGCAATCAATGATCATTTGATAGTATTAACAAAAGACACGTTATATCGATTTCGAGTTTATTAATAATGATAATTGTAAGTACTTACAAGGTTACAAGTGTAACGTTATAGGAACTTGCTAAGAAAACTTGAAACTCTTTCATTTGTTTTTATAAAAAATAAAATCTCTTTGAACATAATTCAAAAATGTACCTCCAGAGAGATAAAACTTTAGGCATCTTAAAATTAACAATATATTAATCGTATTAAGAACGAAAAAAAAATCATTACTTTATGTACATAAACTGATTGTGCTTCAAGACTTTAGGTGCTAAATTGCCTTTTAACGACAGCGTGCCTAACGTGGGACATGACGAAATCCATGGTAACGGTCTTGTCTTCAGGCCAGTTCCAGACAATCGTGCTACTCAGGGTTTTCACAAAGTCGGCGTTGGCAGCAGGTGGACGATCAAACTCGTAATAAGACTGTTTTCTTTTTATATCGTAAAAGTACACAGAATCACTTTTCGAACTCCTGTGTCGAGCCCAATGATCTTCAGTGGCTTTCATGAATATCACACTCTGGGGTTTAAAGTAAGGATACTCGTTGTCATCCTCTTCGGAATTGTAATCCATAGGATTTCTTATTGGAAAATAAACTTCAGCTGACGGACCAGTTTTCATCTGGCAGCTTTTCAACTTTAAATTTTCCTCCAAGTGCTCGTCAACTAGATGTAAGTCCTTGACGAATATACGACATTCTTGGCCATTCGGCTTCCACAGGGCCTCGCAAAACATTCTTAAAAACCTGTGCCTGTAATTAGAAAAAAAGTAACAAGTGAATACAATAAAAATGAAAAATGTTTTCTCTCACAATTTACCTGTCTAGCAAGTACTTGTTGCTTATATCCTCGCCTCCAAGATAAAACGCATCAAGAATATGCAATCGTTCTGCTTTTCGTTGATGCCTTCCAGCTTTCCGGTATTCCATAACGCTTTCAGCGTATATCAGAGTGTCTGCAGGTAGAATAACACTATCCACGCGTTCCCAGGTGCTGCTGCTGCCCTTAACGAGTCGAAAAACTTGCGCTCGACCCATTCCAATATAAAAAGTTGCAAGCTTATCCTCTTTTACATTTTCTCCTGAGGCGCAAGGCATGCAGTACCAATCAAGAGGAGAATTCAGAATTGTGTTTTTAATATTATCTTGCGTAAATTTCTTGGCTTTCTGAAAGCCATGATTCTCTAGAAAGTCCAACGGTCGCTTCAACAAAATCTGTAACTTTTCTAGTGGTTTCATCTTTCTAGGCACGCTTCGAGTTTTATCCGGAAGTTCCCAGTACTTCAAACAATGTTTGCGCATGTCCCCTTGTCTACTCTCAATTAAGGGCTTATCCTGAGCATAATGAGCGATTTTAAGTAGCCCAATTACTTGTCGACGTCCAAGTTCATCATTGGAATCTTTCAAATAATGAAAAAACTTGTTGTCTGTTTTCAAAATGTCCAACGGCACCAAGTGCACAACATCTTTGGTTTTATCTCGTTTCTGGAGAATAGTATTGACATTGTAGAGATACTTTAAAACACCCTCCGTGTGAGGTCGCTTTCCCTTACAAATTAGGTACCTTTCCGAATTTGCTGGTCTTGACGTATTTGGCTTAAATATGGATATCTCGTCAAAGCAACGGTACATGAGAAAAACGAGTCCAGCACTAAATGGTGTGAAAATGTCGAAAAGCTTCGTCACAAAGTGACCGCCCGTTCTGACAATCATCAAAGCTACGAGACACTGGCAAAGGTAGAGCTGTTTTGATAAAATTTCTTGAATGTTTTCCTGTCCTTCCACTGAAAATCCACCATCTGACATCATGAAATGAACCCCTTCTCCTTTTGTTTGCTTCATAATCAAATCCCTGAATGCAGTTTGATTCTGTGGCCAGAAAACGTCCCCATCTTCTCTGGGCCCGTAGTAAGGGTGAAAAGTTTCACAGGGTCCAGCCGAAAAATCATCGAGTTTAAAGTCATTCTCTTTTCGCAGAGTAAAGCCAAACCCTTTTGCTCTCCACTTTTTTCTAAATAAAACGTACTCGCTGAAACCACCAGGACCAGCGCAAACGTCAGCAAAATAGAGCAATTCATCCGGTTTCAAATTTTCCGGTCTGGTAAACATGAAATTACAAGCTCTATCCATATTTGCCATTTTAACAGCGGCGCGATTCAGAAAAAATGCGCTGCGAATTGTTTCGTATGGATTTGATCGCGTACGAGCGTCGCGCATTTCCATCTTATCAAGTCTGTCGAAAACACTCTTTGAATTTATAACATTGCTCACCGTCAATGGACTGCAAAATTCAGTTTCATCGTCAATTGTCAATTTTTTAGGACCCAGTGTCATCCAGTCTTTTTCGATAAAAGGCTCCTCGTAAAAATCATTAATCAACCAATCAATGTCTTCTTCAACCTTAACAATCTCGTCAGCTGGGTTGAATTTTGAATGGGCTTCTTCCAATTCTTCAATGCGGAAACCAAGACCTCTGAAACCCCGTTGCTTTGCAGCTTGCACTGGTTCAACGATTCCTTTACCATCTTTACCTAAACCTTGACCTGTCCATCCCATCTGCTGCATCAGTTTCGTTCCTATCGATCCTTTGCCTGCAATTAAAAAAGAAAAAAGAAAGACAATTTATTTTTCCAAATTGCGTAATTGCGTAGAGTTACCTTTCTGAGATTGTGAAGAATTTGATTCCGATTTAATTTTTTCATCTCTTATTTCTGATTCCAATTTGAAACTGGGTCGAAACTTTTCCACTGGGTCAGCGGCACAAGACTTTGAACTAGTTTCTCCAGATTGGAATGCAATGCGGCTAAATTTCTCATCTTGGCCGTACGATTCGAAACTTTTGGCCCATTTTATGTTGTCGTCAAACACGTCTTTTGCTTCTTCCACTGAATCTTCAGCAGAAGAATGAGCTGTAAGACTACTTTCTTCATGAAAAGAGTCTCTGCGCCGGTGCTTTTTTCTTGACTGACATTTTGATTCGCGTGCAAAGGCAAGATCGAAAGATCTTTTCCCTTGATGATATTCTCCAGACTCCTCAATCGATTCATTGTCCGAGGAAGAATGGAACTCGGAAATTTTGTATGCGCTCATTTCGTTGCTGATTTTTTAACAAATTTGAAGAAAGGACTTCTCACATGGTGAATTGTCTGCTTGATTTTCCATGTAACAAAAAAAAAAACTCATTTAGGATCAGTTTTCATTGAATCCCTCAAACTCACTTTTATTTTTAACACAATAGTTGTACAAACAAATAAGAACTATAATTTTTGGAGTGGAATACACTCGGAAAATTGGAACTTGAATCAAAATCTTTTATGTAGCAGTGAAAATTACAACATACATAAAAATAGACGAAAAAGATGAAAAAGAAAACCCCTTTCACGCTATTTTGTTTTGGCAAACTCGGTAATCTTGTTATAATTAAAAATAGTTAAATTTTTAATACATTATAGAATTTAACTTAAAGCATGTAAAACCACATTCATAATAAGGAAATCAACTTACATGAAAAACTTTTTTGCGGTATAGCTGGTTAACCTCACTTTCTAGTTTTTACAAATTTGTAAGTCCCATCTTAACTTTATGCACTACATGCAAACGTTTGTAAACTTTTTTGAAGAAGCACATTTGTCGAAACTCATTGAAAATTGTTACAATCACCAAAAAATGTACTTAATAAGACGGCAGAGACAAGAAACCAAGAATCTCGTCCACAAACGTCGTGACGTCATGCGACAGGCGGCTTTCCCTCTCTTTAGGAAGGCGACTTCTTCTTCCTCTGAAGTACAGTCGGACCTCCATCATGTCATAATTTCGGGGGGTTATGAAATGATAGAGGTAGCTCTGAGGGAAGTTGCGCAGCAGACATTTGCGCACCTACGTATATATCTATGTGTAGGTGTAAACTATCTGCACAAACGCCGTCTCGAGAGTAGGGGCAAACGATCAAGCCTAGTTAAGGAGAATATGAAATGGTGGAATATGACATGATGGAGGTCCGGCTGTACGTTTCCTCCGTACACGCAAATGCGTGTGTGCGCAAATGCGTGCTGCGCAATTTCCAATATTCCCTCCGAGCTACCTCCATCATTTCATAACTTCCCCCGAAATTATAACATGGTGGAGGTCCGACTGTACCAGAAATTCCAAAAAGTGAGGTTATGCACAGTTCTATAGATTCGCCATTTTGGCACGTAATTTACTAGGTATTTTACCTGTTTTCTACGTAAAATACTTCACTTAGGTATTTTACGTAAAAAAACTCCAGTTACGCGTAACTGCATGCTGCCGGTCACTTCCCATCACTGCACTAGACGAGCTAAACTTTTGGCTTCTGTCCACTTTTGTCTTTCTAACCTCTCGAGAGGAGGAGCAGTTTTTTTTATTAAAGTAGTTAAAAGTGGCTTTTGCAGTGCAAAATGGCTAATTTTGATTTAACAACCCGCATAGGGCAGAATTTGGACCGACATTTAGTGTTTCCTCTTTTGGAATTTCTCACTGCAAAAGAGGTAAGTAATGCAAATCTGCTTCCATGTGGTATTTTGGTTGTAGTATTGAATATAAAATGACTTTCTAGATTTACGATGAGAATGAGCTGCTTTTGGTCAAACTTGACATTCTCAGCAAAACTAACATGATTGATTATGCCATTGATATAAGGAAACAGTTGTATCCTGATTTGGAGGTTCCTGCAGTAAGTCACACGCCTTAACCTAAACTTGTCTAAAAAATTCGAAATTTCTAAATTTGTTTTTCTTTTTAAACAGGAATTGAAATCACGTCGTGCAAATGTAGTGCAGGAACTACAACTTCTTCAGAACAATGTTTCTGTAGTTTTGCAATTGATGAATAATGAAGATATTATGAAGAAAATGGAAAGCATGCGTGATTCTAAAGCTCTAAACAACTTTCTAACTCAAGAACATAACGCAAGTGCACACTTAAATATTTTTTCACACACTAAATACATATGTCGAATTTACTTGACAATTTCTTACAGTTTAGAGTAGAAATGATGGATGACTTTGTAAAACTTGCAAAATACCGGTACGAATGTGGTAATTACTCGGTGTCGACGTCCTACTTGTACTTTTACATGCTAATCATGCCACCGACAGACAAGGTAAATTAGTTATTTTTTCAAAACATATAAACTGGAAATTTTAATTGAGCATTAATTTTATTTTGCAGAACTACTTGCGAGTTTTGTGGGGCAAATTAGCCTCTGAAATTCTCGTACAAAACTGGGAAACGGCCCTGGAAGATGTAAATAAATTGCGAGAGTACATAGACAGCAATGTGATTGGAAATTCACTGCAAGTCCTTCAGCAGCGCACCTGGTTAATTCATTGGAGTCTTTTTGTATTCTTCAATCACATAAAGGGCAGAGATCTCATTATCGAGATGTTCCTCTATCGTCCTCAGTAAGTACAAGTTTAGCTAAAAAACTAACCTTTTACTCTACACATATTTATTTTGTTTTCTGTCTGCAGCTATTTGAATGCTATTCAAACCATGTGCCCCCACATTTTACGTTATTTGGCAGCAGCGGTCATTGTGAATCGCTCAAGGAGGTCCACATTGAAGGATCTGGTTAAAGTTATTCAACAGGTACAGTAATATCAGCTCAACACTGTAACGAAATATTTTTTAAAACCATGTATTTTAAAAATTAGGAATCCTATACGTACCGAGATCCAATCACAGAATTCTTAGAGCATTTGTACGTGAATTTCGACTTTGAAGGAGCTCGACAGAAATTGCAGGAATGCCAAACTGTTGTATGCAACGACTTTTTCCTGATTTCCCTGCCAAACGAGTTTGTTGAAAACGCGAGATTAATGATTTTCGAAACATTTTGCAGAATTCATCAATGCATCAGTATCGAGTAAGTTTTTACCAATTAATACATTTAATTTACACAAGTTGTGATCCTTTTTGATAAATATTTCTGTTGTATGTAGAATGCTTGCAGAAAAGCTAAACATGAAAGCTGACATTGCGGAATGCTGGATCGTAAATTTGATCCGTAATGCGAGATTGGACGCTAAAATTGATAGTAAATTAGGACACGTTGTAATGGGCGGACAACCAGCATCGCCGTATCAACAGTTGATTGAAAAGATTGAGACTCTCAGTGTAAGGAGTGAAGCTCTGGAAAATTTAATTGAAAGAAAACTCAAAGCCAAGAACCAGGATACAGTAAGTATAGTGTGGAACTAACAAAGGTCAGTATCAATCCTTGTTTTAGTCATCAGCTAACCTATTTATAAACACTAATTTGACGATGCAAAATTCCATTTGGTCGCTAATAAAAGTGTTTTTCTCTCATGTGTTTGTTTACAGCCTCACTTTATGCAAACATTTATTTTGAATATTTTTGGTTTTTACAATTTCAATTATTAAGGGTATGTACCAAGATGACCTCATGACCAAGATGACGGTAATTAATATCCCCCGAATTTCCTCGTAAATTATTAACTTAAATTAATTTTCAAGAGAAGGCAGAGGTTTGTGGATCATTTCCGCACCTCTAGCTTCTCTTGAAAATTCATTTAAAATAATTTACGAGAAAATTTGGGGAATATAAATTACCTAAGTTACCGACATCTTGCTCACGTGGCCACCTTGGTACATGCCCTTAACCTTGAGAATTTAATTATTTTCAGACTTACCCGTCCTGGAACGAATTCTGAGTAAACTATGAAACCAACTACATTGCATTGGCAGAGAAAAGTGACAATGAAAAATGAAGAACGCAATCAGAACTCTACTTTGCTTACTTGTGGAGGAGAGTCCCTTTTTTTATAAAGTAAAAATCAGTGTAAACGAAATAAAAAATTATCTCATAAACGTTTATTTTGTCCTGATTTTTTACACCTGCGATAAAATTATTAATCTAGTCACAAAAGTCAATATTACGCGGTTTAGATATTTTACAGAAAGAAGGTAGACTAGTAAAAATTAAAACAAAGAACTTTTTTTTCAATCAAAAAAATGGATGTCCAATATTTGGGTACCTAATTCAACATAACAAAAGTCAGTCATGATTCTCCTTTACTGAACGACGTATATTTTTTATGCTATCGGGGTCCGATGAATTATTTGACTGCAGTAGAAAAGACTTATTTTTAGGGGTGTGCTAAAAGCTCGAAGTAGGTTCGACATTTTCGGGTCGAGACGGGCTCGGGGTTTCGAGAACCCGAAAATTCTAAGCATGCTCGAAGGTTCGAGTACTCGAATTGTTTCGGGTTCTCGAAAATTTTCAAGTACTCGAACTGTTTCAGACTTTTATACGTAGTATTTCAAGTACTCGAACGAATTCGAGAACCCAGAATTTTTTAAGCTTTTGAACTACTCAGCTCGAAACTGTTCGAGTCCAAATCGACTGAACTCGAAGCTTTAAAAAGTTCGACTAGGTCGAGCTTCAAGTTTTTTGCACAGCCCTACCTATTTTAATAATGCGATTATTCAAATTGTTGCAATTCCTCGTCTGTGCCTTACCTTTCCTTGAGGGTAGTTGATATACTGCAGCCGGTGTATGATTCACGTTCTGTGCAATAAGTTAAAACAGTTCTCCAAAATGGGTCTTGAGATAAAAGATACGGATTTCCAATTATAATGAGAAGAGCTCGGGCTCTAGTTATGGCGACGTTCAGTCGTCGGGGTGCAGCCACAAATCCAAGAGCGTATTTTATATCTTCGGCAACGTAATCAGACATAGACCTTACAGTGGAGAGAATTATTACGCTGCGTTCCTGGCCTTGAAATTCTTCCACACTTCCGACTTTTGGTGCTTCTACTTCCAACTCAAACAGCAAGTCTCTAATTTGACGAACCTAAAATTTAAAAAAACATTGATTAAACATCTGAAAAATTCACAATAAAAATTGGTATGTTACCTGTGATTGATAGGGAGTGATTATCCCGACATCCTTAGGAAGAAGACCTCGATTATACAATTTTAAGAGGTAAAAGTAAACCTGAGTTGCTTCTTCCGGATTGTACCAGCTTGGACTATCTGGCGGCTGATAATTAGTTCCATTTACACCATGAAACATAATTGCAGGCGGTAGTCCAGTTCTTTCAGGTAAATCAGGAGCCAATTTGTGCAAAAGCTTCGCTTCGTTGCTCCTGGTACTCGAAATCTTAAATAAAAATTTATATTATGATTTCACTAAATATTTTTATGGCTATAGTTAAAAATTTAGAATGATGGTTACACACCTGTGGTATCAATTCGGAATCATAAAAAAGCGAATTCGGAAGTTCAAGAATCTCCGGCAAGCTTCGATAATTCATCAGCAGTTTAGTGACCAGTCTCGGGTCGTAGCCAGTTTCGAACCCCTCAGGATCTCTTTGGTATGGAAATTGTTGCAATAACCTTGAGAGAAACGATTCTGCCAAGCCAAAATGTTGTGCTAAATTACTTTGCACGACAGGACCAAGTTGCATTGGATCTCCTGCGAGAATCACTTGTCCAGTATCAGCGTGAATAAAAGTTAAAGGTATCATGATTTCTGGTTCGGTTGCCTGACCCGCTTCGTCAACGAGAATGTGAGTAAAGTGTCCTCGCGGAAGGCCCATATTGTAAATTATTCCTAAAGTTGAACAAGTGCCAATTGTAATTCTATGACGACCGAGAACGCTCGCTGTACAATTTGTTTTGAATCCAGACTCTTCAGTTTGCATATTGTTTCCGCTTCGTTCTTCCTGCAGTGTACCTGTTGCACAATAAGGAAGCAGTCTTTCGGGAATTGTTCCTTCTTGGAGACAATGTTGAGCAACGAGTCGCACCTGCAAATTCAAATTTCACTCAAGATTAAACTATACTATTAATTATAATTATTATGTATTGGATCTTACCAAATCACCAGGTTTGAGCACTCCACTATCCAGCAATCGTTCCGCAATAAGATTAGCGGAACTATTAGAAGGAGTAGCAATCAAAAGTCGACTTTCAGAAATTGTAGTTAAAATTTGGAGAGCGGCTTCACAAAGAGTAATCGTTTTTCCAGTTCCAGGTGGTCCAAATATGACATAAGGTAAAGGACGAGCGAGACCCTTTAGTATATTTATGATAGCCCTCTTCTGGTAATAGTTTAAATGTTTGTTATACCACATCAACTTTCGTTTCTTCAACTCAGATTCATAGTGTTCCAAACTCTTATTATTAACATTATTTGCGTTATCATTGATTCCATTGGATTGCACCTTGGAAACTATAAATTCAGAGTCATTGACATTTCGTTCAGATGGGAAAGAGACTGGTTTTTTATGAAACAGCCTTTCCAAAACAGAGACTCTGTGAGGTGATTTAATTTCTCCTTCGATAGATAAATCGAGATTTGAGATACTGCTGGAAGAGTTTGACTCATCTCGTTTGTGATTCAATGGGCGAAATTTCGACAAATCCTTTTCTTCGATTTCAGTAAGATGTAATTGTGGCAGCTTTTGCACGACTTTGCTTGTGAAGAGGAATTCTGGACCAAGGTGTGTAATTGCTAGATTTACAGCATCATGACATCGTCTTAGTGTGGTAGTTGATACTTTAAAACTAACTTGACAATCCTCGCTGCTGTAATCACTGTGGAATTTCGGATTGAATTTCAACAGAACCTCGTTGCTTTTCACTTTATGGACAAAGCCCTCGTATTTTAAATTACCTACAACGATGAAATTTTAATTCGTTATTTTTATTACCTAAGAGACCATTCATAAAATACGTGATATATATTTTTGACATTTTTAACCCCCTCTCACCCCATTTTGTGAATGGTACCTGACGTTTTGTTTTATTCAGATTCAATGCCCTGGAAAATCCATAAATGGGCAAATTTCATTTATTTAAATTAATTTTACCTTTTGAAGAGTCCCATTTAAAAGACACAATCGCCTTATCGCCAATGATTAGAGATGGTCGTTTTTCTGCAAGTCCTGGAACACCCAAGCAGAGATACTCTCCACAATGTGTAAGAATAGCGCTGTCCATGTCATACTTTTGCATACAGATATTCTGACCAATTTCTTCCAAATACAACAAGGCATGAAATCTGTCCCTGTAATTTTGCATAGTCAACGACTGCACCAGACAAGGTATACCCTCCCCGACCAAAATCTCTCGCTCAGTTTGTGTGTCTCTATTATTGACAGCCTCCAACACCAAGTCCCAACATCTCTTTGGAACTTTAAAAATACCACTTCGAACGGCAATAAAAGCGGGCGGCTTGCAAGGTCTTACTCCATGAATATACCCATTGTCGTCATACACATCTTGCTTAGCAGAGACATTTTTCCTTGTTTTGTAGTTGATGAAACTTTTTTGTGCAGCAGACTGTTTCGCCTGAACTATTAGTCGAAAGGTACGAATGACCTTGAAACCCTCAAAGATGAAAAGAAACTTTTCTTTCGAAAGTCCAAGAAACTTGGCTTTACATCTAAATACGTACGAAACTTCCATGCCCGGTTTCAAGAAGATTTTTGTATCGATCTTTGGAGAAAGTAATGTCAACTGTGACTCCATTTTTCGGGATAGAAAGCAGCATTTGACCAGTGCTTGACTATAATCACCTGTATTTTGTATTGTAATAATTAATTCCTTCTCCTCGTATAATTCAAAAGTGAATTCTAGATCTTTGGTTATGATTACTCCAAATTCCAATTCTTTTCCCAATTCGTCTGTATCTTGTCGTTCAGCCTCTGGATTGTTTGGATTCTTTTTCGGTCTCTATAAAAGTAAAATAAAAATGCGTCGTAAACCCGATCTTATTAATGCTAACTAATTAGGAAAAATATAAATCATTGTAATAATGTGAATTACCTGGTTTAATGGAACGACAGTGAGCGAACGCCACGCAAAAGCACCCTGATCGCTTTCAATACTGTCGGTAACTATTTTATCTCCCACACATGGAATGTAACCAGGCTCGCAAACCATTTTAGTAAAAATTGTCGTTCTGTCGATATTACCGACTCCTGTTTCCAAATTGTAACTCGTTACAGAACCTGTGTGTAGCTTAGATCTTAAAGGACGAATGCTTTCAACTTCTAAAACTTCCCCATTCAAATCAGCGGCGTCCGCTTTGACTTCCACCAGTGAACTTATATTCACCCAGTCACCAACTAAGGGAATAAATTCGGAAAGGACGTTATCCAAGCTGAAATGTATGTTATGAGGTTCGACAAAAACTGATCTGCCCTCTCTTTTCATTACTTTGCCAACAAGAGTCCTGTTCATCATTTGTCCTTTGATTGGACGATCAACTGTTCGTGCAGATTCTTGATTGTCTTCATCCCAAGATGAATCACATAGAGACATAACTTTACGGATCTTCTTTTCCTTGTTTTGATCCAATTGATAAGCCAAGTATTTAACTTTATCGCCGATTTTGACCTGAGCGGCGACTTTTTCCATGTCGCAAACATATTTATTGTCTATTAAAATAAAATCATCTCGCATAGCAGTTATTACCCCGGTCATGTAAAAACAACCTTTTTGGTTCAGAGTATCGTCTTCTTGAGTGAACGTTGAACTATTTACTTGTACGGCATTTTCAAAGACATTCTCGACATCCGCCATTTCCATTGGCGGATCATCTTTGAGCACCAAGTTACTCAAGAAAGATGCAAATGCCGAAAACATTTTTATTTAGTTTAGTTAACCAAGATGTCTGCAAGAGAAAATGTTTCTATTGTTTAAAACAAACATCCAACAATTGAAATTATTCATATCAAGTGCGAGGTCAAACAAATATTTTTAATAATACCCTACTAAAAAAAAAGTCAGGACTTCTGACCAGTTTTGTTACGTTTCTGGTCGGAAATCTCCAGGAAGTCAGAATTCGTCAAGATTGTTCAGAAACCGTCAGACTTTAGGATCTGAAGGATAATCCTTTTATTAGGGGTCCAAGAATAGAATGCTATAAAACCTAATCCCTTTTATATTACCGACATTATTTATAT
>JBAGKK010499674.1:0-14920 GCA_037177015.1 Euceroptres primus | reverse complement strand
TCTTTGAAGCAAGGACAGTTGAGGACCCCCACCCGAGTCAATCGCGTGAGATTCGACTCCACAGACCCCCCCCCCCCCCCGCAAATCGGCTACCACCAAATTCACAATTTAGCCTAGGAACAGACCGAATCCCGCCAAATTTCACGTTAGGCCAAAGAAATTGGGAGAATGATGAAAGTGATTCAGGTCTTTCAGAGGCAGGAATTCGTGAACTCCAAGAATTAATTACTCAAGGAAAAGAAATTTTAGAAAGTAATAACAGATTTAAAAACGTAAATTACGAAAATAGGCAGAGTAGAATCGGAACGATCCCAAAAATAGTCTTAGAGCAGGAAAAAAGTAACAGTCCTAAGGGAAATCAAACTTACGAAGTAGATTCCTTTTTAAACACAATTGCGCGAGTTATAAACAATTTAGAAGAGCTAGTTGCTTATGATAAATTTTTAAGTGAGGAAAGGGAAAGATTAAATCCGAAGGCACATAGTTCGTTCGATCTGCGTGAAATTAGACGTGAAAAAATAAACGAAAATAGACAGCAATTTAATAATGAACGAAGTGCACACCAAACAGTGCATTTTGACACAGAAAATTATAGAATTAGGGAAAACCCAAATAGGGAAATAAGAAATGAAGAAAAATGTGAAAACGAGTTTAAGTGGCCCGAACCTGAAAATCGCGATAAGAAAAGTGAAAGTAGACAGGACATTGACCGTAGGCATGACGCGTACGGTTCAAGGCCGATTAACAGCTGTCAAGAAGGGAAAAAAAGAATAGGACATAGAAATAGAGTAGAGGATAATAACTCTGATGAGGAAATAAGAGATAACAGAAATTTAAGATCACGTAGGTCAAATTGAAGATCTACCCTTGTACAAAATAATAGTAGTATAGATAATATTAGATGGCCAGATGATAGACAACCCCAAATTAGGAATATCCCTACCCAAAATTATGCGAATATTCCAGCAGCACATTTTCCGTTTGGAATAATTCAAACCCCTTTTCAAATAATGTCTAATTGGCCATTTAAATTCAGGAATAGTAGAGACGATAGCCCTGTACAATTTTTAGATGAATTGTACAGATTTAAACGAGTATATCAAATCACTGATTTTGATATGTTAGAAAACTTGGATGCAATATTATCCGATGAAGCTCTCGGGTGGTGCCGTTCACAAGATATAATTGGGATACATTAAATGATTTTAAAAAAGATTTCATTAAAGTGTACATAGATGAAAAATTTTCGGAGGAAATATTAAATAAAATAAAGTTTTGTTATCAAAAACATGATCAAGACATTAATTCATTTTTAACAGAGGTCAGGAAACTTTTTGCAAAATTACATCCCAGAAAAAGTTTAGAATGGAAATTAAGAAGAACCTATGAAAATTTGAGATTAGAATATAAATTGTATATTGAAAGAAATGGCTCTGAAAATTTTGAAGAATTAGAAAATTTGGGGAAGGAATTTAAAGCTAAAATTGTTAAATCAAAAATTAGAGGACAAGTTTCAAAAGTTTCGGAAAATAAAGATTTAAATAAAAATCAAAATAATCAGAATCAGAATAATGAATGATACGGTAACACTCAGAGGTAAAATCAAAATCAGAGAGACAATTCAGGACAGAGAAGAGGTTATTATAGTAGAGGAAATTATCGAGGCCGATTTCAAAATGGTAGAGGTAGAGGTTATGGTCGTTCAAACTATAACCCGTTAATTTCGATGATGAGACAATTATTATTTCCGAGAGGAAGAGGTTATTTTAATTTAGGATCAAAGTCAAAGAGCGATAGAGGTCGAACCTTCGACTATAACATTTCCGGCTGAAGACAATGTAAAAGAAAGTGACCCAAAAGCAGAACCAAATAAAAAACAAAATTCCGGAAAAGCTAATTCAAATAAAAAGAATGGAAACGCGCATTCAAGTGCACAGAATGTAGCGAATTCTAATTCTGGGAAAAAAGAGAATAGGCAATCTGGGGATAAGCAGAAAAAGAATACACGTTATTTTTGTGGTAAATCAGGTCACTTTAAGCGTGAATGCTGGCATTTTCAAAATCAGGGAAACGGTCAGGGAGGACTATAAGGGCGGATATATCTTCTAAAATAAATAAAACGCCAGAAAAATTAGACTCAGACTTAGATACCCCGGACGAGACATGATTTCATGTAGTGATAAATTTTGAAGCTTATGTATATAGAGTTTTAGTCGATACCGGTGCGACTCACTCTTACGTAGGTCAAGATTTTTAAAATACTATAAAATTTTATAACTACAGAATAGAGAAACCAGACTCAAATAAATTATTAGTGGCTAATGGCGAGGAAGTGAGTATTATTGGCCAAGTACTCATTCCTGTTAAAATAGGCCATGCCACTAAGGAATTATTGTTAAGAATAGTTCCGAACCTACATTCGAAAGGCATTATCGGTACGGATATGCTTAGGAAAACAGGATTAAAAATGGATTATGAAATTAACCACTGGTGGCTTCCGGAATTCGTTATGCGATTGAATCTCACTCTAAAGCAAATCCGGATCTAATTAAAATAAAAAAGATAGGAAAAGAAATTAGTAGAAAGAATACCTGTGAAATAGGAATTCTGATAGGTTGGTCAAGTGTAGAAAGGGAAACGAAATCGCGTAAGAATAAGATAAAGAGAAATAATGTGAATAAGGTTAGAAACAGAAAACAGACGCGAAAGAGAACCAGAATATAGAAAAGGAAAACGAGAGAATAAGTAATAGGAGTAAGGGAGTAAAATTCGGTACTACTGTTAGGTTGCATAATTGTAGAGAGGGGGTAACCGATAGTACGCTAGACAGCAGGAACTCGCTACCTCCGTTCTTGAACGAGGCTTCATCCCTACCACCGTCAAACACCTCCCAAAGAGCGAACGGCAAGAACTCATCCCAGGCACTGATTCCACTGCTGATGGAAATTAAAGTGCAGAATAGATTTCAAGCGTTAGAAACGTTGGATTCTAAAACCTTTGAAAATAAAAAGTGTGAGCGAACTCTCGAGACAGACGGTCCAAGTAAGAATAACTTATGCAACAAACCTATCAATAGTACAAGAAAAAATAAATTTAAGAAAGATTATAATTCGAGAATTTATTGTAATGAGAAATATAAAAATGAAACTACTTTCTTAAATAATAAAGTAAATATTATTTCGGAAAATGAAAGAAAAGTAAAAACTTTTCAATCGGTAACAGAGAGTATCTAAAACCAAAACAAAAGGAATTGGATTAATTTTTTAAAAAATGCCATCATTAACAATAATATGGTAGGAAAACCGGTAATAATTAGGGAACCGATGCTTTCTGCATCAGAGATAAGCTAGGGTATTGTAGAGTTAACAGAATCAGAAGAAGAGAAAATGAGCAACTTACTTAAAAATAAAATTGCGGAAATGGGTAAACAGTTAAAAGCAACAAATTTAACCGAACACAAAATCGATGTTCAGGGACATGATCCTATCCAACAAAGATATTATCATGTCTCTCCCAAAATTAAAGAAATCATGTGTGAAGAAATAGACAGGATGTTAGAAGAAGGGATAATTGAACTATGTAGTAGCGATTGGTCAAATCCGATTGTGATGATTAAGAAGCCAAATGGGAAATATAGGTTTTTCTTAGATTTTAGAAAGGTAAACAATGTTACTAAAAAAGATTTATATCCGGTGCCGATAATGGCGAAGATCCTTGACACCTTAAGATCGGCAAAATATTTTTCGAAAATAAACCTACATTCAGCTTATAACCAAATACCTTTGGATTTGAATTCCCGTGAAATTACAGCTTTTGTAGTCCCGGGAAAAGATATGTATCGGTTTATACGTATGCCCTTTGATTTATGCAACGCACCAGCGACGTTTCAGCGTCTTATAGATAACATAATTGCTCCCGATTTAAAACCAAATGTATGTTGTTATCTAGACGATATAATAAGAGTTTCGGAAACTCTCGAAGAGCACATTCATTATCTAAACTTAGTTTTGGATAGATTAAATGAAGGCTAGTTTAACGATCAGCCCAGATAAATGTGAATTTGGCTGCTCTGAAGTTAAATACCTAGGATTTGTTGTAAATAATAAAGGCTTACAAATTGACGAAGACAAAATAAAGCCATTTTTAAATTTCCCTCGCCCAAAGACAATTAAGCAATTGCAACGCTTGATTGGAATGGCTTCGTGGTACAGGCGATTTATGCCACACTTTTCGGAAATAGTTAAACCCTTAAATAAATTGTTGAAAAAAGGTAGAAACTGGGACTAGACTGTCGAACAGGGTAAAGCTATGGAAACAATAAAGCAGTTGTTGACGACAGCTCCTATCCTGGCTTGCCCTGATTTCAGATACCCTTTCCAGTTGGAAACCGATGCGAGTGATACAGGCTTAGGTGCTGTATTCACTCATATAATTGAAGGGGATCAACATGTGATAGCATATGTCATTAAAGGCTTAAATGGAGCCCAAAGAAAGTATTCAGCGTCAGAAAAGGAATGCTTAACGGTTGTTTGGGCGATTAAGAAATTTAGACCTTATTTAGAAGGCTATAAATTTAAAGTGGTGACGGACCATATTGCCTTAAAATGGCTTCACAATTTAAAAAATCCTACTGATCGCTTAGCAAGATGGGCTCTGGAATTAATCGAATACGATTACGAAGTTCTCTATAGGAAAGGTAGTGCGAATCTAGTTCTAGATGCATGATCTAGAACTAATGAAACGGAAAAATCGGTAGTGTTTATTTTAGCGAGTAGCGTAGAAAGCGAAAGCAAAATGTTCTTAGACGAAAACGATGAATGGTACAAAACCAAATTTAGGCATGTTAAAAAGAAGCCTAAAGAACACGAAAAATGGCGGATTAGAGATAGTTAATTATATTTTTATAGACCTGACCCTTTAAAATCATCTTTATTACTCGAAACTAATCAATGGAAATTAGTAATTCGCAAGAATCTGAGAGAACAAGTTTTATATGAGAATAACGATAATAAACAATCTGGTCATCAGGGAATAGAAAAAACGTACGCGAGAACCTCAGAGAATTATTTTTGGCCAGGAATGTACTCAGAAATCTTAAAGTACATTAAAAAATGCGAAATCTGTTTAAAAACTAAACCAAGTAATCAGAAGAAAATAGGGTTAATGGGTAAATGAATTATTGAGGAACCTTGGACAGTGATCGCTACGGATATCATGGGACCACTTCCGAGCTCAAAACCAAAAAATTTTTGCTGATTTGTTTACTAAATGGGTGGAAATCATGCCAATTAAGAAGGCAAACGGCCCGACAATTGAGAAAGAGTTCCACAGAAAAATAATCTCAAAGTGGGGTACCCCCAGATTTTTGCTATCAGATAATAGTATCGAGTTCGTTAATAAGACGATTATTAAACTCGCCCAGAAATTTGGTATCAAACTTCTGACAACGTCGAAATATTATGCACAGACGAACCCTACTGAGAGATGTGATAGGTCAATAAAAACTACGATAAAAGCTTATTTAGAAAAATACCACGGTGAATGGGACAAGGACCTTGAAGATTTGCAATTTTCCCTTAATACGAGTAAACACTCATCAACTAATTTTACACCCGCTTTTAAAAATTTTGGTAGAGAATTAGAACCTTTACAAACATTAAAGAAAGATTTAGAAAATTCGGATGAAATAGAATTTCAAGATGCGGATAAATGGACAGATAGATTAAGAAAATTGCAAATCATCAAAAAGGAAGTACAGAAAAATTTAGATGCAGCAATCACTAAACAGGCAATTCGATATAACTTGCAAAGATGAGTTTTCGAATTCGGAGTCGATGATTTAGTTCTAAAAAAGGACAAAACCTTATCGAACAAAGACGCGAAAATGTCTAGAAAATTGAATAAAAATTTTGATGGCCCGTACAAAATTATCGCAAAAGTATCTCCAAAAATTTATGAATTAAGAAAAATACGCGGAAGATCGATAGGAAATAGGAACATAAATGATTTGAAAAAACTTATACCCGATAATAGTAAACTAGAAAACAACAATAAATAATTTAAAACACATATAGGATAGATGACGGATTAATTGTAACGAAACTTCTTATTTTGACGAATAAGAATGTTTATTTAAGACAAATTAAAACGAGACATCTCTCTCGTTTCAGATCAGGGCCAAAAGTTTAGCAAAGCAGAAAGAAGAAAGGATGTTGCTGACCTTCGAGGAAATGAAGGAGGAGCTCATCGCCAGCAACATCAGGAAAATGGAGGAAGATCTGGTAAAATTAGAGAAGGAGATAGAGGAGATAAAGGAAGTGAAAATAAAAGAGGAGCGACTAGAAAAAAAGAGGAGCAAATTTTTTAACCTAAAGAAAGTCCTCGTCATTTTAAAAGAAAATGACGCAAGAATGGAAGAAGAGGCGAAACAGAAAAAAGAAGAGAAATCAAAAATAAGAATAGAAGAACAAAGATAAGAAGAGACAGGAAAAAAGAAACTTAAAGAGAATGAGTGGCTGGTAGAGGAAGAAGAAATGTTAAGAAGAAAGAAGGAAGGAAGGTTGGAAGAAGAAGAAAGAGTGGAGAGCTACAAGAGAAAGTTACAAAAGGAGATAGATGAGAAAAATAATAAAATTAAAGCAGAAATCGAAAAAGTAAAACAGTAAAGAAGGGAAGAAATACTAAAATTAGAAGAGATGAGGAAAGAACGAGAAGAAAAGAAGTAGAGAGAAGAAAAAATAAGAAAGGACATGCAAAGGCGAGAAATACAGAAAGAGATTAGGATTAGGACTCATAACGTAACAGACGAGGAAAAATCTAACAATATGGAAGAATGGTGGAAAGTGAAAGAAGAGAGAAAAAAGGAGGTAGAAGAGATCTTTAAAGAAATCAGAAGATAGAGAAAGAAAGAGAAGAAGGATTTAAAAAACACACAAACAAATTTTTTTAGATTTTAAGTAATTGAAATGTTAACACAAATAAATAAAACCACATAAATTTCAATTGAATTGTTAAATTTATTGAATTCATAATTTGTAAGGCTAAAGTGAAAGGAAAAATACCTAAGAAAAGTAAAATATATTCCAATTTCGATCCTTGTACAGTCCTTGGAACCGTCGAACATAAGCTCTAGGAAGAATTAAATTATTTAGATTTAAGTAGATAACTTTGGAAACTAAAGGATGAAATACAAATAGATCGACGAAGTTGAAAGTTTTTATTTTTCACAAAAAAGATAGTTTATTTTAGGACAGATTTGGACAGAAATGTTTTCCTTTGTTACAGAGAATGGCGGAGAGTCTAGGAAGGTTTGAAGAAGCGCGAGATTCGCTTGTTCGGGCTACTAAAAGAAAGATGCAGAGAGACCTAGAGAGATTGGAGGAAGAAATAAAAGAAGAAAGCTTGGAATTGGAAAGAAGGGCAGAGGAATTAGAAAATAAGAAAATGGAACTTGCCAACGTAAAGAGAGTGTTAAATTTTTTTTTAAAACAGATGAAGAAATCAATATAAAAGATTATAAAACTCATGGAAAAGAGAGGGACTGGTGAAAGTAAGAAGAGGAGATGTTAGAAGTTAAGAGAGGAGGAAGGCTAAAGGATGAACAAGGGGAAAAAGAAATCCATGTCTATTTCCTTTTAATCATTATCAATTGTATTCTTCTGTTTGTCATTTGTTCCCTTCTCATCGTCGAACTCGCGTAAATAACTAAGAATAAAATTAAATTCCTTTCGTAATGCTTCAGTTTATTTTATGATCCTGAATAGAATTAGGAAATTTAGAATAAGTTCCTTTTTAACTTCCAGTAGTCACAATTCCAGACGAAAGGAGACAGAAAAAGAAAAAACTTCGTAGATCTCTTCAAGTTGAAATTAGTCAGCGTTAACCTTATAAACGATTTGTCTAACGAAGAGAAACAATTAAACGAATTGTTTCATTCGTAACAATAAGTTAGACTTTTATTTTATTTATTCTTTGTTAAAAAGACCGAATAGTTCGGTTTGATTTATTTGTTTCAGGAAATGACTACAATCAAATCGTGGAAAAGCAGGTTCTGCGGTAGGAGAATACCAAAGGACTTGTATGTGTTCCACGATGAATACTGCGTGGATCGGGACGAGGTTAGCAAAGCAGGACACATAAAGCAGGATAAGAATGGAAAAAGATGTAAAAAATCAAGCCGGGAAAAGGTTAACTTGGAATTTTCTGAGGTTTTAGAAATAGGGATTAACGATCATGAAAGAGAAGAAGAAGGAGAAGATTTTGAAGCAGAAAAGATTAAGAATCAGGAAAAAATAGAAAAAGAAGTAGAAGTAGATCTGGGCTCAGAGGATGACGACGTCCTAATGCTTGACGTGGATGAGGAGGAATTCTTGTTGAGTCCAGAAAAATAAGATCTTTAAGGGTATATAGCCCGTCCCACACTGGCGGAAGGGGGTGTAACATAAAGTTACAACGGAGCCCTTACTCCTTTCAGCACGAACCTAGTTCGGAAAGGGTGAGGCCCGAAGTTTGGCGATCGGGGTCGACGAATTCCGAACTAGGTCAGCAGGTCGTCGACTGCCGATCGCCAGTTCTCAGTTCTCTGCCATCTCGTAACCAGAAAGGTACCAGTTTGGTATGTGTGCAGTGAAGCCGAATTATCCTCCCCTTTTCCCGTGTGTGACCAGTGCTGTGCACTCATGCCGTTTCCGCTACGACGCCAACCTTGTCGACTCGGATTTCCCCGTCGCATCAACGTTATCAACTCTGCAACATTTATTCTGTGCTTGGCCCCCATTAACACTGTAAGTTAAATAAACCTGATTGTTCTTGTTAACTCGACCTTTATTGACTTATCCTTCTCAGCCTCACGCTCCCAAAGCTTCCCCATAAATTGTAGCCAATTTCCGGGCGATTGGCCACAATAAAGTGATATTTTTCATGTATGCGCTATTTCGTTTCTCTGCAACCTTATGCAACACACCCAAATGAGAAAAATGAGGTACCATTTTGTTCACTAGAATATGTACTTTGAGCCTGACCTGCTCCATTTTGCGCGTTTTCATTTGTTTAAAAAAAAACTTACTCGAATCGTAGCTGTGCGCATTCATGCATTCCCACTTGTGTATGGAGATATTTAATGCACTCGCCTACCCAATAACATCTATGCATAAAATTTAAAAATATTAACTATTACTAACATGAAAGCAATACAAATTATTTATAAATATTATTATTGTCTTCAATAATAATTATTTATAATTATTATAATATATTATTTAATATAGTTGAAATTTGATATAACTTAATTAAAAACTTATGTGATAAATAAAAAATTGATTATAAATTGATTAACATGTAATAAATAATATAGTTTAAATAATTAACTATGTGATAAATAATGAAATAATAATTTAACAACATACAAATCACTATTTTATTATCATTTTATAGAATCTTAAGTTTAAGAAATTTCAATGCAGTTTAAAAGTTACCGCGTAAAATTGTTAGTTAGACTTTTAACCACCAGATGGCCAGTGTTTTTTGTGTCTCACAAGTAAAATAAATGTCTGCAGTTATAAATGGACACGATAATCTGATTTCAATTATTCTTTAGAGATCTTTAGATACTCGATATGCAGGTTTGTACTATAATGGTTTGTTGATATTATTATATTTATATTTATAATTGTATTTTAACTCTCGTTAAAAAATGTCAAAATTTTCCAAACGAGAGGTCATTGACTTGATCTTGCAGAAAGGAAGTATTGACTTGGTAGTCGATTACATTATTCAAAAATCAAACATTCAACTTTCCCATGTGGGGAGCGAGTCAAGAAACAATCTAAAACGTTGGATTTCAGGTCTCTATTCCAGACGTAATGCTAAATTTCAAGCTGGAAATCGAAAAAGAGACGGATTTGAGTTACAAAACGCTCAATGGCTTGATTCTGATTTCGTGATCCCTCATTTAAATAGTAATATAGATAAAGTGCCAAGCAGTTCAAGTCCAGGTCCTGGTCGAACTCCTTCGGAATTAAAAAATAAATCTTTGAGGTCAGAGCGTCGGCAAATTGCTGCAATTAGTATTGAACACAATAATGATACTCAAAAATTATTGATGACTTCTTCTTATTCAGCAAATAAGTCGAAAGACAAGGACCTGAAGAAACTTCTCGATGAACTGACGAACGATTCAGAAGCACCTGCAATAATTAGGAAGTTGGAGGCAACATCGGTGCCTTTTTTAAAAATAAAGACTCCTTTAGAAGCTCTGGTATTTTTGTTGGATCAAAATCTAACGAAATTGACTTATAACGACATGCGAAAAGAATGTAAGGAGTCTGGCGCAAATATATGGCCTCCATATAACGACGTTCGTGAGGCAAAATTACTACTTAAATCTCCAAAAGAGTTGGTCCATATCGATGATTCTGTAGCTCAGGTTCCTCTTCAAGCTCTTTTAAATCATACTGCAGAAAGGATATTTCAGATGCAACAAGAAGTGATATTTCATGCTATGGATGCAATACCGTGTATTGATTCAAACTTGACTCTGATATGCTCTTGGGGTTTTGATGGCAGTTCAAGCCATTCCGCTTGTAAGCAACAATACGCTTATCAAGATGCAAATAAAAGTGGCGAAAACTTATTCGCGACCACAGTCATTCCTTTACGCTTAAATTCCAAACAAGGATATGTATATAAAGGAATCCAAAAATATCATCTTTCAGCAAAAAAAGGCTGTTGAAGATGAAATAGGTAAACTTGAATCCTGTAATTGTTTCCGGCTCTCATCGTATAACGATATATTTTTCATTACACCTTACATTAATTGATGGAAAAGTATTAAACATAATTACAAATACAGGATCAATGCAATCATGTCCGATTTGTCATGCAACCCCGAAAAACTTCAATGACCTTTCTAATAAAGAGTCTGGAATTTTCGATTCAAACTCGGAATCTTTACGTTTTGGTATCTCCTCTCTTCATGCGTGGATTCGACTTCTAGATTGCTGCTTGCATATTTTCTATAGATTAGAAATCAAAGAGTGGAAAATTACAGGCGATGCAAATAAAAAGAAAATGGCTGTACGCAAAAGTTACATCCAAAAAGTTATGTGGGAAAATTTTGGATTGCGTGTCGATAAGCCAAAGTCAGAAGGCAGTGGTAACACGAAGGACGGAAATAATGCTCGAAAGGCATTTGGTAATCCTAAACTTTTTGCTACATCTCTTGGTTTGAATAAAGAGCTTTTTCAGAATTTTCAGAAGATTTTGATTGCCTTCTCATGTCAACTTCCTATCGATGCAACTGAATTTGAAAATCTTTGCACTTCCACTGCCAAAATGTATGTATTGCACTATGAGTAGTATCCCATTTCTTCAACCGTGCACAAGATATTGATTCATGGTGTTACCTATAGGTAAGACACTATCATAAAATATCACGCCAGAAAGAATAGTTGATCGCATAATCTTGAAGACTTATTCAATAGACCAATGGAGTCTACAAATCCTATTGCATCTACAATGAGTGCTTCTTCTCGAGTACGCAATAAGAAACACCTGGCCCTTCCGAAAGCAGTGCAAAAGTTACTTTCAGTTCCAGAAGTTACTAATCTCAGTCATCCAGATTTAGAAGTTGAGTCAGATGCTGAAGAAGAATCATCTGAGGAATATGAAGAGCTTGATCTTTCTAAGACTCAAAATTATTTAGATGGCATAGAGCTTTCAGGTGAAGAGTCGAGTGATAGTTAACTGTATCATCCAGATGTGTGAGAGACGAGGGGACTCACCTGAATCTAACACCCCAATAAGTGAAAGACGAGGTGACTCACTATAATCTAGCACCTTCATACGTGAGAGGCGAGGGGACTCATTACAATCTAGCACCCCGATAAGTAGGACCCGAAAAGAATCACTAGAATCTAATATTTTTAGCCTAATCCGTCAAATTAACAAAATTCTTGTCGCCATTTCGGATCCATTATTTTAAATTTTTTATTTTTGACAAAATATGCGCAATCAGCTATCACGAAAACCCCTGAGTAAGCATTTCTAGCCCAATCCGTTAACTATTCTAAATTTTGGACGCCATTTTGGATCCATGATTTTTAATTTTGCATTTTTTATCAAAGATGCGTCATCAGCGACCCCAAAAACTCCCGAGTGAGCATTTTTATTCCAGTCCATCAACTTTTCTCAATTTAACCGCCATTTTAAATGCACCATTTTGGATTTTGCATTTCTGACAAAAAAATCGTAATCAGCGACCCCTAAAATTCTCAAGTAAGCACTTTTAGCCCAATCTGTCAACTTTTCTCAAATTTCCCCGTCATTTTTAATCCAACATTTTGAATTCTATATTTTTGAATAAAAATTTGTAATCAGCGACACTGAAAACCCCCGAGTAAACACTTTTAGCCAGTTTGTTCAATATTTTTAATTTTGGCCAAGATTTTGGGCCTCCCGGCCCATTGTGGAGTGTTGAAGCATCCGTCAAAAGAACGTTTTATGCACGAGAATGTCTTTTACTGGAATTTATGTTCATGGTGTAAAAGTAAATTGATAAGCGTTTGCTGGATGTTACAGTTTGTTCTATAAGATGTACTATGATGCGGAAGAGACATATTCTGAATTGAAGTCCTCCCTCCCAAAAAATTTTAAATTGCATTTCTGACTATTGGGATCACATTCGGCAACCCTCCTGAGGCACCCCTATTATCCACAAGTTTGGAAATTAAACCTACCGGTGGTTTCCAAAAGAATTTCCAGATAAATGTCAGAAATTACAATTTTCAAAGCATCAAAGTCCCCAAAAAATTCTTAATTGCATTTCTGATTATTCGGAACACACCCGACAACCCTCCTGCTGCACTGCTATTATCCTCAAGTTTGAACATTAGACCTAGGGGTGGTTTTAAAAATAGTTTCCAGATAAATGTCAAAAATGATAATTTTCAATTTTCATTTTCAATTTTCATTTCAATTGTTTCAATCTATCAAAGTCCCCAAAATATATTTATCTGCATTTCTGACTATTGGGGTCGCATCCGATAACCCTCTTGAGGCCCTCCTATTATTTGCAAGTTTTCAAATTAGACCTAGAAGTGGTTTCAAAAAGAATTTTAAGATAAATTTAAGAAAATACAATTTTCAAAGTATCAAAGTCCCCAAAAAATTTTTAACTGCAATTCTGACTATTGGAATCACATCCGTGAACCCTCCTGAGGCACCCCTATTATCCACAAGTTTTAAAATTGGACCCAGAGTTGGTGTCAAAAAGAATTTCCATATAAATGTCAAAAATGACAATTTTTGAAGTATCGAAGTCCCAAAAAATTTTTAATTGTATTTCTGACTATTGAGATCACATCCAACAACAATCCCACCCTCCTGAAGCATCCCTATTATCCACAAGTCTTAAAATTAAACCTATAGGTGCTTTCAAAAAGAATTTCCAGATAAATGTCAAAAATGACAATTTTTAAAGTATCAAAATACACAAAAAATTTTAAATTGCATTTCTGAATATTGAAGTCACATCAGACAACCCTCCTGAGGCACCCCTGTTATACACAAGTTTCCATATTGGCCCTAGGTGTGGTTTCAAAAAGAATTTCTACATCAATGTCAAAAATGACAATTTTCATAGTCCGAAATGCAATTAAAAATTTTTCGAGAACTTTGATACTTTAAAAATCGTCATTTTTGACATTTATATGAAAACTCTTTTTGAAACCACTCCTCGGTCTTACCTGAACACTTGTGAATAAAAGAGGTGCCTCAGAAGGGTTGTCGGATCTGATCCCAATCGTCACAAATGCAATTAAAAATATTTTGGGACTTTAATACTTGAAAATTGTCATTTTTGACATTTACGTGGAAACTGTTTTTGAAACCACCCCTAGGTCTAACTTGAAAACTTGCGAATAATAGCGTGCCTCAGGAGGGTTGTCGGATGTGATCCCAATAGTCAGAAATGCAATGAAAAACTTTTTGGGGACTTGGATACTTTGAAAATTGTCATTTTTGACATTTATCTGAAAACTTTTTAAAAACCATACAAGATTTAATTTCAAACCTTGTGGATAATAGTGGTGCCTTAAGAGGGTTGTTGGATGTGATTCCAATAGTCAGAAATTCAATTAAAAATTTTGTGTGGATTTTGATTCCATGAAAATTGTCATTTTTCACATTTATCTGGAAATACTCTTTGAAACCACCCCTAGGTTTAATTTTAAAACTTGTCGATAAAAGGGGGGTTGTCGGATGTGATCCCAGTAGTCTGAAATGCAGATTGAAATTTTTTGGGGAGTTTGATACCTTGAAAATTGTCATTTTTGACATTTATCTGGAAACTCGTTATGAAACCACCCCTAGGTATAATTTAAAAACTTGTCGATAATAGGGGTTCCTCAGGAGGGTTGTTGAATGTAATTCGAATAGTCAGAAATGCAATTTAAAATTTTTGTGGACTTTGATTCCTTAAAAATTGTCATTTTTCACATTTATCTGGAATTACGTTTTGAAACCACTTCTGGCTTTAATTTAAGAACTCGTAGATAATAGAGGTGCCTCAGGAGGGTTGCCAAATGTGATTCCAATAGTCAGAAATGCAATTAAAAATTTTTTGTGGACTCTGATACTTTGAACATTGTCATTTTTAACATTTATCTGAGAATACTTCTTTTAAATCACCGACAGGTTTAATTTAAAAACTTGTGGATGACAGGCGTGTCTCAACAGGGTTGTCGAGTGTGATCCCAATAGTCTGAAATGCAGATAAAAATTTTTTGGAAAGTTTGATATTTTAAAAATGGTCATTTTTAACATTTATCTCAAAATACTTTTTGAAACGACACACAGTGGGGCGAAATGAAAAAACGATGTTCAAAATAACCTGTAGGTCCCAATTCTTAATCGATTTTCAATT
>JBAGKK010499663.1:0-14920 GCA_037177015.1 Euceroptres primus | reverse complement strand
AGGGGGACGAGACCTCCCTGCACTGAGCCTTTCGTTGCAGAAAGCCTCGCGGGTCGTTGTTGTTTGGGGGGGGCAAGGACCAAATTTCACCCTCGGTTTTCTCCTGTGGATCCCGCTGTGGAGTTAAAGAGCGGAAAACTTGAGCGAGGGTTTCAGGCTACGGCTCATGGTTTTCGGAAGAGAAATATGCAAGCCAGTGAAAAGATGAGTATTAAGATTATAAAGAGCCAAAAGATTCCGATGAAATATAAAAGAAAAATTACCTGAATTTGAAATTCTTTAATATTAACCGATTTCGCTCAACTTTAAAGGAAATCATTTTTTTATATTAGAACAAAATAGAGGATTCGAGTAAAGAATTTCATAAAAGAAATTTTCATCAAGAGTAAATAAGGACCACTCTAATCACCACGCTTATGGATAACAGTGGGCCAGAATGTAGTGCCTGTAGACAAATTAAATTTTAGCCCAAACTTTTCAATCGATTTATCCGCTATACTTTTTAAATTAAAGTTACTAAGTCAGTAGAGTCAACTGAAGTCAGGAAAATCACTTGAAGTCAGTTAAAGTTATTTGAAGTACTTCATTCAGTTGAAGTCACTGAAGTCAGATGAAGTGACTGAAGTCAGTTGAAGTTACTGAAGCCAGTTAAAGTCACTGAAGACAGTTGAAGTCACTGAAGTCAGTTGAAGACACTGAAGACAGTTGAAGTTACGAAAATTGAAGTCAGAGTACACTCAATCTGCCAAGTTGTGAACCCCTCGATTTCTTGTTAATCAATAATTGTTAAAAAGCTTTTAACAAACTCAATAAACAAATTTAATGTTCCCCCATTTTTCAGCAGTTTGACTTCGATTTTGCATCAATTGATAATTTTTATGAAAAAATTTAATAAAAAATACATAATTGGGATACTTTTTAATAGATCAATTCAGTTTTTCAACATAATTAACTAAAAGTGTATTACCAATGGGCTTCTTCTATGTTAATTTGCTGTTTAGACTACAATTTACGTTTTCTTATCAAATTTAATATAGAAATGTACTGTTAAGCCATTTTCCAATGGTTGCATTCCGATTTTTTTTTATGAAACTGACTACAAACATTGCTAAATAGTGACTCATTATTATGTTCCTTTATTACGAAACGAGAACTGTTTATTACTTAAATAATGCATACTGAAAAAAAAGGAATAGTTGGAACAACTAATAAAATTTTTGGGACAACTATTTTAGTTAGTAAATAATGGTACTGCTATTTAGTAGGTTGTGAGAACTATTTTTGTTAGTTGAGGTACGCGTAGTTGTCGTTACTATATAATTAGGTAGACTAACTACTTTAGTTTGTCAGAGTTACTATCTGTAGATAGTTGAACTTACTAATACAGTTAGCCATGTCTACTAACATATTTGTAAGTATGACTATTTTCTTTTTGTTACAGAGTCTAACCTACCTTCGAAATGCTTCGATGCACTTTGTAGGTTATGAGTTCTAGTAAAACTTAAAATTCGTTCGAGTTTACAAATTCTTATTCATGCCTTCAAATGTTCTGATATAATCCGCGAAGCCCAAACTTCCCAACACTTTTGACATTTCCATCGTTTATACAAAAGATATTCAACTGAAATCCAAACAAACATCACGGGAACAGCGCGTTATGACGGCCATATCTATACAATCTAACGTTCTCCCTCGTTTTTCCGCAGGTATGTTGGTACCTTTGTCGCATTCTCAGTCGTACCAACCGTACCAAAATAAAATAGTTTCGCCACCTACTTTAGTTTGTTAGGCAAATCAATTAATGGTACAGATGATTAATTTATTAGTAGCTCTGACTACTAAAACATTACTAATTCCAATTAGTCACGAGGACTACAAACGGCTTCCTAAACCGACTATTTGTTTAGTCGGCCTTACTAACTGAATAGTTGTAAGAACCAATGAATGCTTTACTAATAAAAAGGGATAGTAGCTCCAACTATTCATTTCTCTCAGTGCATTAAACAAGTTGCTCAAATTTGGCCTTTTTCAACACTTATAAACAATTAATGTCAGGCAATAATTTAATTGCTATATTTGTTATTTACTACTATTAAATAATTTTTTAAACTTCTATTTTTGTCGTTATGAGTATGATGATTTATTATATAAAGACTGCATTTGTCGTTATGATTGTGATGATTTATTATATAAAAAATGTAGTTATTTTAATTAATTTTTTATAATAAATTTACTGCATGCTTGAAACGGGCTCAACATAGCGTCCAAAACGTAGCCAATTTTAACTTAAATCTATGTTTTTGTTTATTTGACTTTTGGCACCAAAAATTTATTTATGCACTTATAAACAACGTTATGAAAATATTTTCAGTTTGAATATGTTTCAGTAGATAAATTTTGCTTTCTTAACATAATCAATTACACATAATTTTTTAAATAAATTAACGATTGAACTATTCGTTTTATAAATTGTTTAAATAATAAACAATTCTCGTTGGATAGTATCTCTCTCTCTCTCTCTCTCTCCCTCTCTCTCTCTCTCTCTCTTCTTGTACCGAAAATGACTCTGTTATGCATTTGCTCATTTTTGTTTAACTATTAAAAATTCTTTCTAACAACAAGGAATCAAACAAAAGGGCTATCGAAAAGATATTTTCAGTTGGTTTTGTTAAATAAACGAAACCAATCTGTTAAATAAAAAATGGCGACATTATATATTCATTTGTTCATAAAATGTTTTTAGTCAATTAACTTTTAGTTTTTATATTTTAAAAAGCAAAAGTATATCTTCATACACGTACATAAACTTTCTTGTAAAAATACACGTCAAAAGTTCCTAAATATCGCTTATGCTCAGGAAACAACTTTTTTTTACTAATTTTTTTATAGCAATGCAAAAAAATTGTCTACGTATCTAACACCGCCCATTTTAAAAATATTTTCGCACTAATTAAGAGTATACTTGAATAAATCAGATAATTTCCTGCAAAATGGCACCGTCTGATCAAAAATAATTTTTTTCATATTATCAGATGATGATTCGCATTAATCACTTGTTCTTGATGGGTGCAGACGGGCCTTTGGATGTAAAATGCAGAACTCTAAAGTATACTCCATCGAGAATATGGTGTCAAAATTTGTGAATGAAATTTCGTATTTTAGAAGTTACAGGTCTTTGTAGTGATTTTAAATTCGTTTTTCTCGAAACGACATTTTTTTGTGTGGCGGGTATGATAAAAAAAAAAACTTAACTATTCAGCGCAAAATTTAAATATGTTATTCTATACATTAGTGACTATTACGATGAACTAGAATCAAGTGGATTGGTTCATATTTATCTTTTTTTTCCATAAAGTACAGGGGAAAAGAGTGCTTTTTTCGGTATTTTAAACTTTCACAATCCTCCATTTCAAAAATATTTGCTCAAATTTTTTCATTGTAGTTCGTGCTATAGCTATACTCATACAAATTTAAAATCTACTTTTATTTCATTTTTTTAACCCATGTATTTTTCAAGGCGTCATAAGTAGCTGCGCATAACTCCACTAAAATGAATTTTAAAAATTAATATAATACATATTTTTGAATTTCAAAAGTTAAATAACATGTGGAAAAAACTTTTAAAATAATAATGTACTGACTTTATTATTTTAAAAATAACCGAAAATTGGCCAAGTTTTCGTCCGAGAAAGTAGAATGTAGCCTTAATTAAAATGTCTTAGAATCTGAAGTTCAATATAATTATAATTATTATAATTTATTATAATTCATTCAATGTAATTAGCAATAAACCGGCTACCTAGGGATGTTACCAGAAATTGGCATACGCACTCATGCAGTATGATCTGAAAATTCGATGGTTGTCGCAGATACGACTCAGGTTCGGAACTCGGACAATTCCTGGGACCGTGTAATCTGAATGATAGCACAGATTAAGTCCGTCGTTGAAATACCAGGAGTTAATCGTATTCACGTGGCACGTTATGTCCTTTGGAGCGAATAATTATCGCTTGCACGCGTTTCCATCCCATAACCTAGCTGCGAGCAAATCTAACTAGTTTATGTATCTGACATCAACCGCATTTGTTGTAGTTCTCCTAATATGCTGAATAATAAGTGACATAATTATGTATAGCATGCACAAAACTATTATATTTAGGAGATATACAGCATTCATCCTTAATGAGAAACAGGTTGTCTGTACATCTCTTCAAGAAATTACTCTTCTCACAATCATTAAATTTTCAACTAAAGTTCTCATTATTTACACATATATAAACACCGGTCGCTTAAACCATTTTAAGGAATAATAAGTTTAGGGAAAATAGATTGGTACTTCTAAATCTGTCATTAACAAGAAAATTCATTGCACTTGGTATTTCAAATCAGAGAGTTTTAAGGCAATCATCTGAAAGATATAAATTCTATAAATTATATACAATAGTTGATGATTCAGAATTCCGTTGATAATGCCGAAATAAAAGAGGACAATTTGAAACTTTTATTATGATGAAAGTTACTTTTTTCAAGAATAGTGTAACTCCCTTTCTGGAGAATTGCACAAAAATATGTATGGACTTTTGTTGCCTTAAATTCATTTGTAGGAAGAATATTTAATTTTCTTAAATTTTATCTTGAGGTTAACAATTAGCAGTTTATGTGAGGATTACATGATTAGCAGTTACCGATCGATCATTGGTCAGTGACGTGGTATGGCGCCAGGTCGAACATGTCAGTCGACATGGCACGTGTTCACGGAAGCATCGAGGAGAACCGCGCACATTAGCGACACTCTGTCACCACGGTCACTCTTGTCAACATCACGCTTGAAGCACTTAACGAGGCAGGGGCAACAGCAACAATCCATTTGCGCGTTTCTAATTAAAGCATTCAAGGGAACTTGAAAATGGTGAATTTGAGAGGCCGCTTTGCTGATCAAATTCATCAAATTAACAATCCTGCACGTATTGTATAAACTGGAGCAAGGCAGGAAATGTTTAGTCTCTAGATAGTATTTCTCCGAATTTGAAGCAACTTATCATATTGGAAACAGATGAACCACTCTTTCCAACCAGAATGCTTATTTTTTAAGCTAAGCTACAGGAAGATATAGTAATTCTTTGAGTGAATGCGTAATGTTACATTTCTTATTTTCCCAGAAGAGGTAGAACATTATTTGATCGAAAGACAATGGAACAACATGGGTCGTTTTCCGAGCTGAATAGATGAGTAATATTGAGAACATTTTGAACACATTGCACTTCTATATTATTCGTTACTTTCCCAAAAGCGATGTATCCCCTTCTCCTTCCTATCAGACATTTATCCCCCTCTCGTCTCCTTCCAATCATCCATGCAACCCTTTTTCCCTCTTCACTCTCCGACCTCTTTCTGCTCACCCCTAATTTCCGCTTCTATGCCCGTGCCCTATGGAGTTAAGTAATAGCAGTAACGATGTGCGCATGCGCGAAGATTGTCTTTACGAACGTCGATTGAAAAATGCAACTTTACTCTCGCTCAACAGGCACCAAAAAGTGGCGTTTTCGTGCATTTGTGGGAAAATATGGTATGTGCTACCAGAAATAGGTTTTTCCTTGCTTTGTACTGAAAACGTTAAACTGGGGCGTGAAAAGTCCTGTTTCTCCCCCTTGGTGCATGATATACTGTTATTTTTAAATCATGAATACAAATCAAATTACCGAGTGCCAGTCTCTAGCTTTCAGATAAAATTTGAATTATTCTGTCTCGAGTTATTAATTAATACTGCTTCTTAAAAGCAGTAACACATTTTTTTTAGATATATATGTGTATAGTGTAGAATGAGATTATATTAGACTTATTGTTATGTTAGTTAGTAGACCCCTACCCTGTGAGCGAGCGTCTATATTCAGGTTATGTTAGTAAGTCCCCGTGTCTGGTCAGCTGATGACACTCCTTCCCAGTTCCATCCCCTCTTTTTTTCCAAACGCGCCTCTCGAAGTCACGTGACTGAATTTTTCGTATAGTTGTTTAGAAAGATTGTAACGCATTTCTACCGAAAAGTGAAAATTTTATTTTGCTCTTTCTGAAATAGTTTAAGATTTATTCCAACAAATATACTAACACGACAATTTATTTATATATATATTAGCTACTTTTTCGAGTTTGCTTTCTCCCTCCATAACTCCCAAAAAATGCGATTCAGGGATCAAGATTTGAGATAGTTTCATGTCTGATAGGTGTCAACATATGACATCAATTTGAACCCGATAGTTCTGGAGGCACTTTTTGCAAGCTTATTCGGCTAGACCCTTTTCTAAACTGTATTAAAATAGAATTTAAACTTAAATGGGACTTCTTCCCAAAAAATCTACCCTGAGGTGAACCATTAATTTACACAAGCTCAAACTTTATAATATGGCGCTAAAGAAAAAGGCACTGTGGCAAATTAGAAGAAGTCTTTTTGGAGTTTGACATAACCTATCATCAAATTTAAACTAATCTTTAATTTAGATCCTAATAAGTCTAAAAATCAAAATACTTGCAAAGATAATTTAAAACCGTATTTCATACATTGTCGAAGTAAAGAAACGTGAAATTATCTTTAAAAAACTCTGGTAGTAAGTAAGAGCGAAAATAAATTTCGAAGCAGCCTGATTTTTTTATGTCGACACAGACACAAACAGGTAGCTTCAGTGCTGATAGAGATTTATGTGGAGAACGTTCTCGAAAACAATTATATTCTCGATGAAATCGTTTTCCACCATTGAAGGGTAGAATTTTTATGGAAGGTCGAGAATATTCATTCTCGAAGGATGGCAATATTCTTGAGAACGTTCTCTCCAATTTAAATTTTCGAGAATTTTTAAACTCTAAAGCGCGGACGATGTAGAAAAACCAAGGACCCCATGGCACCGACTGAGATTTACGCTTTGACGACTGAATCCCTAGCAGCTAAGTTTCGGCGCTAGAACTAGCGAACTGATGAAAACACGTAACTCATTACTGGATCGAGTGCACATGGATCGACCGCATTGTTCACGCTTTACTGATTCTGTCTACGCCCCGATCCTGAATTGCATCGAGAACACTCTACCCTCGAGCCGTGCTCTCGATCCAGTAATGAGTATATATGGGGCATTATTTCTCAAGTATACCCAGCCTGAGAAATGAATTTCTCCAATCGGGCTAAAATTTACAAAAAGTTTAGTCCTATTAAATGACACTTGAAAAAAAAAGATTAATCAGTTTGGTTAAAAACTCGCCGAAGTAGAGGGGGTGAAATTTTTGTACTTTGCGCAAAGAGTCTCTATTTCGGATATAAATATCTTTTCTTTTTTATTTGTTTTATTTGGTGAAATCTTAGCCCACAGCCAAGGCCAATTTCGGGCTCTATACAATATACAGTTTTACTTAATAATATGTAACTCAACGGATGCCCTAATCTTGGCATCAACCATCTGTATATTATGCATTTGCAAGTTGCCAAGAGCTTACTATGAATTCATTAAAAGCAACAATGAAATCTGAGCGCAACATTGAAAAAACATCTACTTTTTGATCATCACTTGTGTATAGTAGGTTAATATTATGGCAGATAGATTCAACAGGCGATTGTATTCCGCATAGAGTTCGAAGGCGGTAAATAGAATGGCTTATTGTGCCTAGCAGAGATTCGTGGTACTTTTAGGTTAATACGTCGTAAAATGTCACTACAGTCTATTACAGAGTTCAGTAAGTTATAGAGAAAATTTGCCCCTGCCACTGTTCGACGTTCTGATAATGTTAAAATTTGAAACCTGGTGCGCAACCGAATGTAATCAGATCCTCTTGGCGGGTATGTCCCTTCTTCCCGAATTACAAGATATTTCAGAAATCGTTTTTGAATCTTCTCAAGCAACATCAACTCTTTTTTATATTTCGGAGTCCATATAATTGACGCATATTCAAGCTTAGATCTAACAAAACAATTATACAACAGAGTGATTATTTCAGGATTTCTAAACTGCCTTATATGTAATATAATATTAACCTACTATACATACATACATAATATTAACCTACTATACATAAACCGCTCTTATAACCCAACCGAGTGTCCGATTTGCAGAGGCCACGACATTACTTATATAAATGTTAAATGACAAATTACTCTCCAATATTATTCCCAGGTCATGAACCGAAGTCACCCTTTTTAAATACATTCCTTCAATGCTGTAGTCAAAGCTAACAATATTAGAGCTTCTCGAAAAGGATATAACACTACACTTGGAAGCATTTCGCGGGAGTTTATTTGTTTTGCACCATAAATTTAATCTATCTATATCATCCTACAGCAGTTTACAGTCCCCTTCTACATCAATAATTCTAAAAATTTTAATGTCATTTGAAAAAATTAGAATAAAGGACTTTATTGAATCAGAAACATCGTTCACGTATATAATAAAGAGAGGAGGATCTAGGACAGACCCCTGCGGAACTCCGGAGATTGGATGAAAAGCATCTGATGTGTGGCCCCCATACTGCACATAATGAACTCGATTTTGAAGATAAGAACGCAGAAGCCTGCAAAGACTTAGAGGCAGGTCCAAACCGTCTAATTTCTGCATCAGTATAGTAAGGTCCACTTTATCAAAGGCCTTCGAGAAATCCGTGTAAATGACATCTACCTGATGTCCACATTTTAAAGCTTCGCTTACGAATTGTGTTAAACACATCAAATTAGTGATGGTAGATCTTTTTGCTGTAAATCCATGCTGCGAGCTAGAGAGTGAAGAAATAAAAGCGTAAGTAATTTGCGGCAATACAGATTTCTCGAAGATCTTCGCGAAATTAGAGATTACTGCAACTGTTCGATAATTTAAAATATCAGCTTTATCACCACCTTTTAAAACAGGAACAATCTTGGCCGTTTTCCATAACTGCGAAAAAATCCCAGTTTCAAAGTTAAAAATGATACATAAAGGTTTTGCTAAAACTGCACGACAATCTTTTAATATGAATCTAGGCACAAGATCAGTACCCGCTGCTTTCTTTAAAGATAAGGCGTTTATTGCTTTGGTAACCTGATCAACTGTTAATTTGTAATTATCCCTACCCAAATACTGGTTTTCAAACTTTTGTTCAGATTGAATCTGATTAATTGGTGGTGTATATAAATTAATAAATCGAGTAGCAAATGCTGTTACAATATCAAAAAAATTCGTTAATGCAGTCCCATTATAATACATTATTTTAGGAGGTCTGGTAACTCCTTTTGCTTTGTTAATATAACGCAAGAATGACAACGGATGGTATCTAAGCTCCGCCTCTCTACGACGTTCATAATCAATCAGCGCCTGCCTGATTCGTTGATTAGTGCATGTTTTGAGTATGCAAAACTGTTCATGATAGAACTCAGAGGGATGTTTCCGATTTTTTCCCAATATTTATGTTTCAATCTGAAATCACGAATTATATCACCTGAGAACCAGGGAGGATAGACTCTATTACTAGTTTTACTTGAGAAGCGTGGAATATTTTTGTTCATTAATGCTAAAAATATATTGCAGAATACATCACAGGCTTCATCCGTAGTTTTATACAATTCTAGAAAAGACCAATTATGATTGATTAGATCTACATATAAACCTGAGTAGTTACCTAGCTTAAAGTTAAAACGTGAGATACTATTGCCATATTTAGCAATTTTATTGCCCTTTCTAGGAATTATGCAATGAACTTTTATACTTATTTTTAATGCAGGGTGGTGAATATCCTTCCGAACAATTGGATAGCAAGCCGCCTCCACTTCACAATCGCAACTCGCAAAATCTAAATCAAGACAGACGCAGTTCTGATTTACTATTTCATTTGCTTGCTGTGAATCATAGAAAGACGCAAGAGAATTATAAATTGCGGATCTAGTATCATGAATATTGTTTTTCAAATAATTCAAAAACCCAGGTGAATTAAAATCACCAATTATCACTAATTGTGAGTTTAAAAATTCCGGTACCTCTTGAATTATTTCCACAAAGGATCTAACAGCATCTAAGTTGATACCGGGTGGGATATAAAGTAGAAGCAGGACAGATGTCCAATTTTTACACGTCAGATTAACAGCAACAAAGTCTATATCAACATAACCAGTAGCGTTCAATGGGAATTCTACTAAACTTGAATCTATATTTGAACGAACAGCTAATAGTACACCACCGCCCCTTTTAAGAAGTCTATCATGCCTATATACAGAAAAGTTGTTAATACTAAAAAGTTCATCAGACGGTATGTCTGCAGATAACCATGTCTCTGTAAGTGCTATAACATCATACATACCAATATCTGCGAAGCATTTTATTTGATGTTTTTTGTGTTTAATCCCCTTACATTTTGATAGAAAATTCGAAGGGCTTGAAAATGACGACTGCTCCTTATGAGTGATGCTGCTGTTGCCGCTGAGTTACCTTCACGAGATGAGGCATCCCATTTCGATAACGAATTGCCAAGTCTTTCTCCCCTGCTTTGAGTCTGCTTGCCAAATCCTTTTCCACTTTGAGGAATTCTTCTTGCTGTAGTACTGTTTTGTCCTGTGCTATTGTGACTACCTTGAGAGATGAGTCTAATTGAAGCATTCTCACTGCAATCCTCGCTGATTGGAGACTCGATGCCGCTAGATCGATTGACTGGCATACAATCCTGATAGGCCTTGGTTTGACGAGAGTCTGCGAGAATTTACCCAAACGATAAGTCTTTATCAATTTTGTATTTACAGCGTTTGGCATTACTAAATCAAGAAGATGCTCAACCGATTGTTTATCTAATTGAGGATCTGGCCTCCCATCCTTGTTAAGGGTCTCAGTTAAGTTAAATACAATAACATTATACTTTCTAAGAAAGCGATCTTTCCACTCACTTAGTACTTTGTCTCCTGAATTTGTAGCCTTTTCAAGATTAGTAACTTTCAATTCGGTTCGCTTTGCCAGATCGCTGAGCTTTGTTACTTCTGCTTCCACCGTTACTAGTCTGCTGTTAAAAGAAGCCAGATCTTCTTTGACTTCAGTTACCGATGCTTCTAAACCTTTAATTGGGTTTGTGACTCTGCCTTCTGAATCCTTAATTTCTTCACGCAAGATTTGTCTAAATAGATTGATAGTGAACGGTCCAGTGCCCTGTTCTGGCATGCATGGGCACAGTCATAGCAGGCACATCAATGTTAGAGCTGACTTGTGACTGGATGGAATCCTGCGGCCCTGTATCTTTGTCTTGTATCTCACTCCTGTCACCGAGAGTCGACGTTGAACGTGAGCAACAGCATCTGGCATAATGTCCTGCATCCGTTTTTTTTAAGCTTCCCAGCGCATTGTGAATGGTATAGCGCATTACAGCCATTACATTTAACCGAATCTGATAGAATCGGCTGTTTGCACCTCCCATAATCGCAGATGGATGGTTGCGACAAAATGTTATCATTTATTTTGGAGTTTTCCGAAGCCATTATACTTGTTGGTGACACGGGAATACAGTGCTACAGTGCGCAGTCGCATACACAATTGTCTAAGCTGGATAACTGAATAACACTTACTATACTTTATTACGACTTTATCACCAGGACGTGTAGTACAAACTGTACCAAAATCACTGCCTTCAAATGCTACAGTTCCACACTTTCTAGTTTAAGGTTATGTTTGAAATTCACTTTTCACTCAATATAAACTGTTTCACTGCTATGCAGGCTCTCGTATCTAATTAAAACTGAGATCTTTTAGCTTCAAAGATTACCTGAGAAAGAAAAGTGTACTGGTTTTATCACTCGATGCAAGCACTAGAACACTTTACTCCACACACGAAATTTCCCGACCAGAGAAACTCTCGGCCATGCTTAGCTTTTTTTATCTTTTTACGTATGGCTTATAAAAAATTTTGATCCACACGTCTTCGATAGATCTTTTCCCAATATTTCGAATAAAATCAAAAAGTTTTAGGAAATTCAAAATTTAGCCTTCATTTTTGAAAATCAAAAATATTTTTGATTTTTTTTAAGTTCGGCCCTTCTTCTTTTTTTTAGGCTGTCTGTCTGTCTGTATGTCT
Organism: Euceroptres primus; assembly: GCA_037177015.1. Lineage (NCBI taxonomy): Eukaryota > Metazoa > Arthropoda > Insecta > Hymenoptera > Figitidae > Euceroptres > Euceroptres primus. The sequence goes on along the minus strand of JBAGKK010499663.1, from coordinate 2,872 downwards.
ATCTGTCTGTCTGTAGATTTTTTTTCTTGTTAGCACGTTAACTTTCGAAAGAATAGACAGATTAGATTGGCCTTTGGTACATATACTCTTTTAGTGTCCTAAAATGAAGGTCAAGTTCGTTAGCCAGCCATTTTTAATAAAAATTCAAAAAACACAGCATTTTGAAAATTTTTGAAACCACTTTTTTTTGCAATTTACAAATTCTATGAACGGATATTTATAGTACCCGGAAAGAAGAACAATTTATATTAATGACATTTTTCAATAAAATGAAAATTATCAGACTTACAGCATTTTGAAAATTCAAAAAATCAAAAGAAAATTAATATTTTAAGCCAAAAAACGCAGTCTATTCAAAAAAGTCAAGAGAACTCTCTTAATCTGAATCAGCGATAAGTATACCACAGATTCCAATCAGCGTATATACGCTGATTAACCAGTGAATGTTACGCCATCTATCTGCAAAATTCCGCTGGTTCATCAGCGTATATACGCTGATTCGTATTAGTGGTATACTTATTGCTGATTCAGATTAAGAGAGAAGAAAAACATTTTTTTTTTAAAGCTCTACAACATTGGCATAACAACTTCTTGATTTTTTGTCAAAAATCGAAAATTCAAATTTTCCCGCCAAAAAACGTGAGATATGAAAAAATATTCAATGGAAAAATTACTGGTCTTAAATGGATATACAAATTTTCTGTTAACCATTTCTTGATAGGATAAGTAGTTTACAGAATTTTGAAAATTTTTGGGACTACTTTTTTTGCAATTTACAAATTCTATGTACAGATGTTCATAGTACTCAGAAAAAAGAACAATTTATCCTCATGACATTTTTCAATAAAATAAAAATTATCAGACTTATAGCATTTTAAAAATTCAAAAAATCAAAAGAAAATGAAGATTTGAAGCTAAACAACGCAAGATATGAAAAAAAGTCGAGAGAAGGAAAATATTTTTTTTTGTAAGCTCTACAATATTGGCATCACAAATGTTTGAATTTAAAAAAAATTCAAAATTCAAATTTTCCCGCCAAAGAACGTGAGATAGGAAAAAAAATATTCAATGGAAAAATTATTAGTCTTAAATAGACCTACAATTTTTTTTTTTTTTTGAAACGTTTTATTTAACGTCGCATCTACATCTAGGTAATTAGAGACTAGAACGAAATTTAGTAAGTTATAATTTTTACAAGTTAGAGTTTTGGGTAAATGTTCTGTTAACGTAGCATTGTAAGTCAATACATTGATAAATGATTGTGTAGTTCTTTAATTTGTTTTTACTGAATTAAACGCCTTGTGTTGTTCGTTTATATTAAAGAGGTTAGATTGGCTTCTTTAAGAAAGTTAATCGTTTTTTTAACTTCGGTATATGGGGCAATCCACGTCAAGTGTACCAGGTTGAAAAAGTTAATGTCTTAAATAGGTGGACCATTATTAAACATTCATTTAAAAAACATTCGGATTTTGGTTCATCACATACTATCATTTTAATAGCATCTTGGTGAGAAGTAATTGGATACTTCGATTCGCGAGTTAATTCTTCATCTTAAAGTTTATGTTTATTGATAAAACTTTGCTAAATTGTTGTTGATATTATAAGTAATTAATTCCCAAAAGGATTTTGCGCTAGCGTGATTTGTTGTTAAGATACAGGGGCGTGAAGTTGAACCTTTTTGCCGTTTTTCGCGTGACGCCGTGTTACTTGATATTTTATAACTTACTTTGCACTTATCACTTAAGGTTTAAGTGGACGTTTTTCTCAAGATTTTTTTCTGTACTTTTCAATAAAAAATAGTACGATCCTGAAAAAAAAATTTTTGCACGAAAATTTCAATTTTGAAAATCTTTTTTCATTTTTTCGAAAATACGTCGTCTTTAAAATTTTTTAAAATTAAATAAAATCAAAGTAGTATTCCGAAGCTACAAGATAAAATATCGATATAAGTGGGATGGATACATATGGTGGTAGTTTTCAATGGTGAAACGCGCGCGGGTCCGCGCGTCGAATAGCTACTGCACTGCCCGACGCGCAAGAACGAAGTGAATGTGAGTTTAGGGGGGAAAAATGATTAAAAATAATAATTGCATTATTATCATGTGATAAATAATAATTTGAATAGTTTTATTTGATGATTTTCAAGCATTTCTTAAATTTAATAAAAGTAAAAGTGTGATACAATGGAACGTACGCATTAAAGATATATTTAACATATCATTAGTTTCTTTTCGTCGATTTTTTATATTTTTTTGATTTTGGGAAAGTCGTCGCTTTTGAAGATGACGAAAACGGTCGCAAATTCAGAGTCATTTCGGCGGTGGGAATGAAAGAATGATACTTCTGTGTACCTGGCACTGTTAAAGCGGATTCGAAGCGTTCTTTGAGGATGCTGGCACTGTTTTCATGATTTGACTTAGGACTAAAAAAAATTAAGGTTTCTGACAAATTTGATTTTGCCCATCGATAAAGAGCATCTGGTGTCAAAATCTGATTTTTTGATGAAAGCTGCAGACTTGCACGAGCTGCAAGTCGTTTCAAATTACCCCCAATTCCGTCACATGGTCCTTTCCCATGGGCAGTAGCATGGAAATGCCATTCAGCTTCGATCCCAAAATCTTTGTTGTGATGCAAAAGATTGATAAAATTGTGCTTGTTCTTAAAGTGTTGTGACGCTCCATCAGTAAAGTATATTATTTTTTTTGGTGTGTAATGTTCTTTCAAATAGTTTGTGATTATAGTTTGAAATTCGTACACAGCGACTGTATCATGATTCAAAGCGTCAGATATTATAGCCATACTCTTAAACTGAAGTTCATTCTGAATCTTGTAATAAATGCCTGTAGTAAAAATTGTTGCCTGATTATTGTTC
>JBAGKK010499652.1:0-14921 GCA_037177015.1 Euceroptres primus | reverse complement strand
CCGACCGAGTCCCAGGCGAGGACTTTTTCCACGAACTCTGCAATAAATCAGTGAGCCGGGTAAAGTGGATTAAAAGTAATGAAAAAAAAATTTTTGCAATTTTGTAATTAGACAAATGATGTTTGAAAATTCAGATCCTATGGATTTTCACGATTGCAAGCATCTAAAATTTGTTTTAAAAAGTTTAAAATTAGAATAAGTGTCAAGTATCTCGTAAACGGTAAGATATAGCTAAAAACGGTTATCATTTTCAGAATTTCCATCAAACGGATGTACTGTATAAATATAAATAATACGCAAGAAATATAAAGAGGTGAAGACGTAAAAGTTAAGTATAATAATTATCTGAATAAATAATATAAATAATTTTCGAATTGTAAAAAGGGATTAGTGGCGACCCTTAGGCCTCTTAGTGTTTTATGACGATCCTTCATAGAAACGAAAGGTCTGACTGCCATAAATCACCCTAAAGTGATAGTGATACCTTAAAGCCTAAAGTGATCTGCCATAAAGCTATTCTGTATGAGACCCTTCTAAGTCTAGAAATCGGCAAGTTACAGTCTAGCAGGGTGTCAATTCTAGACGATGTGTTCCTAGACGATATCGTCTAGAAATCGTCAAGATTTCCAGCAGAGATTAAAGAAAAATTACTACATATGTTACCTGGAAATACGGAAGCGATGTCAGACCATGCTTCGTTTACAATATATGGATTTCTTTGATCTAAAGGTAGAGTAAAATCCCACAGGCATGGACGACTTTCAACCAATTCTATCATTTGTATTAGATTATGATTGCATGCAACTGCCTGTCCATTCTCATCGAGTTTGATGTCATGCATAACGTTACACTTTGAACTAACAAATTGATCATTACTTGCATGATTTAGTGAACTTTTGAATTTTATTCTGTTTCCTTGTACGCTCTTTAACTACCTACAAAACAAAACAAGAAAAAAAACACAATTCAATAAATTTGCTAAAACTACTCAAGGTACGATTACAAATAATGAATTAAATTTCCATCAACCTCTTCGTATTCATCCAGACATTCTACATCCTCATATGTTTCGTCTAATACGTCTTCGTGTACTGAAACATCTTTCTGGAAAGTTTTCTCCTTCACAACATTTCCTTCGATGACTAAATTTTCTGGACTTATATTTTCAAAATAATTGTGAAGGTATACTGTTTCAGCATCCAAACGCTCTACACATATCTCACAGTAGATATTAACAAGAGGCTGAAACATAGAACACATATATTACTTCATTCAATAATTTTATACACATTAGGTTATAAACAAGAATGAAGCAAATTTAGTTTTGAAATTTCATTTACAATTCAAACTTACTCCGTCGTAGTCGTAACTAGCCATTTTAAATCTTTCTGTTCTGCAAAATGAAATAAATATATTTGTATTTTACATGACTGAGTCAAGACACAAAGCTCGCTTTTACTTTAACAAGACCATTTTATAGAGAAAGAAATACGAAGGGCACTTACCTTCACTAGTACGGTGGAATAATTACTTAGGAAACATTTAATTAAGAAATTATAGGCTCATGCGCGTCACTTTGGCAACCTTCGCGACTCAAAATAACAAATAGCCGGTTTCACACAATCCATGCCACATCTCAATTACATAATTTTGTTATGCATTAATCTTATTTTCTATAAATTACAATTAATAATTGCACAATAACAATTATTCTGACATTTATCGATACTTTATCTTATAATACAATCTTTTTCTTAATTATCAATCTTTTTCAGATTTAAAAACTCCCGTCATTAAAATGATTTTCCACAATTTTCCGCAGTTGGAAAAACCGAGGTGTGAACAGTCGCTTGCTTGTGCATGCATGCAGGCTGCCTGCTTGCAGAGGCATGAATCCATGAATGTACCCTACCTCCATCAAGTAATAACTCCCCCCGAAATTATGACATGGTGGAGGTTCGACTGTAGGTATGCTGGTCACTTCCCAACACTATGTACACAAGTACAGTTAGTAAACCAATAGTGACCATATCGACAGTCGTAATACGAGTCTGATAATAAAGTTTCCAGGAAAACAACTGATACGATTGAAAAAGTCTTTTTTCAGTTAGAGAATTTACAAGTTAAGTAAATTCATTAAAAATTCATAACCGATAATAAAGTATTAACAATTTGACTCAATTAATACGAAACGTTGTCTATTTTAAAGAAAGTATAGAGTGACTCCATTTGAACCAGTTAAATATACCATAACCTACAAATTAAAAAAAAATTCAATTTTTTATACAGATATTTAATTTACCATTAAGTAAAGTTTCAAGGTCACTGAATATTAACTTTAATCAACCAATGACATTAATTTTAAAAATCGAAACAAATTTCAAATATCGATTAATATCAAAAGTAGCTTCCGTGACCTTGAAATTTTTCTCAGGAACCGACAAGTCAAGAATAATAATAATGCCAACAAAGAAATAAGCAAATCGAAAATTGTGATTTACTACTTTTTTGTAAACGGTAAAAACGACTTTTTAAATTTGTTGGCCTTTTCCATTTATTTATTATTCTAAGCAATTACAGTTTTCCAAAAATTAAAATGATCCTTTGTCGAAAAGATTAAAGTTTTTAGTAAAGATTTAAAATAAATGTAAAAGTAAAAAAAAATATAAATGTAAAAGAATGTTTCATATTAAATTAATATTTTTTAATCTTTGAATAGAATTGAATTTCTTTTATTTCAATTCTCCGACGTTTCAATATTCTCAGGTCCCAACGTTGAATATTATTTTGAAAAATATTTAAATTATATAATTTGACAAGAAAATGGCTGAATGCGTGAAGGTTAAGAGCAGAAATCGAAAGAAACCAAAGAAGAAAAATATGAATCCAAATGCAGAGAAAAACTCAAGAGACAAATTTGGAAAGATACTGGGAGAGGATGAAAAATTAACACTTACTAAATTCAAAAAATTGCAGATAAAAAATGGAAGGAATAAAAAACGCGAGTTGTAAGTTGATAATGATGATAATTTTAATGTATTTATTATTAAAATTTGCTTATTATTACAATTTGTTGAAAATTATTTCTCCTATTTAACAAATATTGTTTAATTATTTATTAATTTGATATATTAACGTAAAAAAATAAATAATTATAGTTATTTGTGTGTATGTAAATGTACTTCGTAGTAATTTGTTTTGAAGTAGTTTCTTGGCTTCACAGACTTTAACCTATATCCCTATTTTTCCTCTTTTTAAAAATTGCCCCTTTTACCCATTCTTTTTCAAAAACCAAAATAAACTTCCCTTTTTTTCTCGTTTTTCCCCTTAAATGAGGAAAGAAATAATAAAAGCCAATTAACCATACCTTAAGATTTCAATATTTTAAGTTGACTTCATAATGTAACAATTAAGAAAAACAATTTGAACAACTTCAAATCTGGAAGTGTTCAACATTTAATAATTTCCATGCAAAACGACGATAATTTCTAAATTTAATCAAGATTTGATCATTTCAAAGCAAAACGACGATAATTTATCAATTTAAAAATTAGCATTTAAATAAATTAAGCACCTTTAAAACAGATTCAAAATCGAAGACCAAAAAAGTAAAAAGTATTATGAACGATTTAAATTACACACTAAACAATTTTTAAAAATAAATTTCTATCTTAATTGATTTGAACGCTTTGAATTAAAAATTTTTAATTTCTGATTTAAAAATTTTAATTCTCCAATTTTTTAATAATTCTATCTTGATTTCAATTTGTATTCAATTTCTTAACTTTTTATTTTGAATGATTTACATTTAAAACTAAACAGTTTTTTTAATTAATTAAACTTTGAATGCTTTGAATGAAACAAATTTTAATTTTAAAAATTGTACTTCTCCATTTTTTGAATAATTCTGTCTTGAATTCAATTTGATTGATTTCAATTCGTATTCAATTTTTGAAAAATTCTATCTTGTTTTCAATTTGAAATTATTTTGAATGATTTAAATTTTAAACTAAACCATTTTTTAAATATATTTTAATCTAAATTAATTGAACTTTAATCATAGTTCCTTTAAGTTGAATATTTTTTTATTTCAAACTCTTAATAATTTAAATTCTCCAATTTTTTAATAATTCTATCTTAATTTCAATTGATATTCAATTCTCGAAAAATGCTATCTTGCTTTTAATTCGAAATTGTACCATTTTGAGGGTTTTAAATTACAAACTAAACAATTTTTAAAAATAAATTTTCATTTAAATTGATTTGAATGCTTTAAATTAAACATTTATAATTTCAGATTAAAAAATTTTAATTCTCCAATTTTTAAATAATTCTATCTGGATTTCAATTCGTATTTAATTTTTAAACTTACTGTTTTGAACGATTTAAATTTAAAACTTAACAGTTTTTTAATTAATTAAACTTTGTACGCTTTGAATGAAACATTTTTAATTTTAATCTTAAAAATTTTAATTCTCTATTTTTTGAATGAAACATTTTTTAATTTTAATCTTAAAAATTTTAATTCTCTATTTTTTGAATAATTCTTGAATTTTTGAATAATCTTGAATTATTTTTTTAAATTTCAATTTGTATTCATTTTTTGAAAAATTTTATCTTGTTTTCAATTTGACATTATTTTAAATGATTTAAATTTTAAACTAAACCATTTTTCAAATATATTTTAATCTAAATTGATTAAACTTTAATCATAGTTCCTTTGATTTGAATATTTTTTAATTTCAAACTCTTGTTTTGTACAATTCAAAATTGTACTATTTTGAGCGATTTAAATTCGAAACTAAAAAATTTTTTAAATATATTTGAATCTAAATTGAATAAACTTTAAATTTTAGATTTTGTCGTAACATTAAATTTCGAACTCTTCAAAATTGAAATTCTCTAATTTTTGAGTAATTCGATCCTAATTTCAATTTGATCAATTTCGACTGATATTCGACTGATAATTTTAATTGAAATTGTTTTCGATTTTAAATTAGATAATTGTGAACTTTTTAATTTTTATTTGTTCAGTTTCTAAAACATTAATGCTAAGCCTTAGATTTAAAATATGATATTGTGACAATATTTGTAATCTGCTTGCAATAAATATGAAAAAGTCACAAATATACGGACATAAATATGAAAACATCACAAATGAATGGAGATAAATATGAAAAAAGGGAAAAAAGAATTATTTAAAGTGAAAAATTTGATTCTATTTTGTAAAAGTAACAAAAAGTAACTTTAAAACAAAAATAATAGCTTCTCATATGATGAAATGTAAAAAAGGAATCACTTGCGACTTTTTAGAAAATAAATGTGACCAAAAGTAGAGGAAAAAAACTTATTGGGTCAGGTTTTAAATGTTGAAATAAGCATTGAAAACCTTCATTGTTTAATTCGTCATTTAATAATTAAAAATGGTGTGGGTGTGTGTGTAAATGTATTTTGTATTAATTTGTTTTGACTAAAAGTACTTCCAAAGAATTTTATGTCGGCGCCTACAGCTGAATGTAATTTGAGATCCGCTTTATATACTTGGTGTTCCAGAAAGTCAGTTCAAGATAAACATGTTCTACTTAAAATTATTCTTAAAAACTGAAAAATGAAATTGGCGCTAAATACATTCCAAATATTAAATTACTTTTCTGTGATAAATAATTTTTTTGATCAATATTCCAAATATTAAATTACTTTTCTGTGATAAATAATTCTTTTGGTATTTTATATAATTATTAAGCAGGGTATGAAATTTGAAATTATTATAAATTTATATAAACATTTTAATTTTTAGAATTGAGAAAAGCACCAAACCTAAACCAATACGTATGATGACAGTTCGTGAGTTTAGAATTCCAACAGAACTTCACAAACTTTTGAAGCGAAACCTTCAAGCGTATCCTGGTATCTCAAAATTTGGCGAGGTTTGGGTCAATTTTCTCAAACTTTTGCCCGAAATAAAAGACATACAAGAAAAGCATTATTTATTAATGCTGGAACGTCTTCTCTACTTAAAAGATTATTATAATGAACTGGCAATGGAGCAGTTCAATTTAAAGAAACAAAGAATTTCTCGATCGAAAAACGCTTCAAATCAATTTGTAATCATAGTTCCTGGTCTCGCTGAAGATAGAAATGCCAGGGGATGTCGTGGAAGTAAAAGAAATTAGAGATCCGGTGAAACACAAATTAAAAGTGACTTACGTCGGTTTGACCTATGTTACTGTCAGAGGGAAACCAGCGTAAGTTTTTTTAATTACTAATCAATAATCATACTAATTTTAATTTTTAATATTATTAATCATATCTATATTTATTTCAAAAATGTTTAGAAAGTCTCGTAATAAAAGTTTCTACTGAGGTAGAGATACCAAAATATTGTTATAAATACTCCGGTTTCGGGGTAATTATTACAGTTTGATTTTTGTTAAATAAAATTTTTAAACTATTTTTTTCTTGGGTTCCAACTTTCTGGACATCTTTGTCCATAAAAATTGTAAACACTTCAATTTTTTAAAAACTGTTCTTGACTTTTTGAATTTTCGTACACTGAAATCTCGGTTTACCAGGGGTTTCAGGGATCTCCTGATTGGCCTTCGGGTAAATCGAGGTCTCTCAAAGGTAAACAAGTCAGGGCCGTAAAAACTATGTGTTTGATTTTTGTCACAAGTGAAAAATATTTTTTAAATTTAAGTTTAATTTAACGTTTGGTTTACTGATAAGTTTGATTTAGTTATTATTTATGAATTATTATACATAACGCATAACCAACACACTGAAAACGAACTGATGCGAACAGATGGAATTCTACTGCGTCACTATTGCGCACTTTTTTGGTACGGTACCTGCGCAACTCTGCTGAGCTCCGAGCTCAGCTTTCTCGTCTCCTTGGACCCCTCACCCAAAAACCTTTCTGGAACTGGTATCCCGAGACCCAATAAACCGACATTTTAGTCAGGTTAAATCAGACAGGTTCTACACTTTAAGTCTCAGAGTCTTTCTTTTGACACTATTTAAAAATATAATAGATCATTTTAAAGAAAATATTTTTTTGCGAAAAAGTGAAAAATGCAACGGGGCGTATGTAAGTTACCAAAAGTGCAAGTAACCGAACCGTCATCATACCGAATCCCCAAATTGCCGAATTTTCAGATTACCGAACTTGCATCTTACCGAATTATCAGATTCCCGAATTTTTATTTGACCGAATTTTCATATTACCGAATTTACATCTCACGGAATTTTTATTTTACTGAATGTTCTGATTACCGAATTCACATCTTACCAAATTTTTAGATTCCTGAATTTTTATTTTACCGAATTTTCATATTCAAGAATTTTCAGTTTACCAAATATTCATATTACCGAATTTTCACTTTATTGAATTCTTATTTTACCGAATTTACAAACTGATAATTCGGAAAAAAATAAAACTTCAGAAATTTGCGATGCAGTAAGATTCAAATTCGGTAAGATGCACACAGATGCAATTTCGTGACTGTAAATTCGATAAACTGAATATTCAGTAAAATAAAAATTCGGTAATATGAAAATTCGGGAATCTGAAACTTCGGTAAGGTGCTAATTCAGTAAAATAAAAATTTAGGAATGTGGAAATTGGTTTAGAAAAAATTGCGGCAATATGAAAATTCGGTAAACTGAAAATTCGGTGAGGTACAAATTCAGGAATCTGAAAATTCGATAAGATACAAATTCAGGAATCTGAAAGTTTGGTAAGATGCAAATTCTGTAATTTGAACATTCTAGAATATGCAAGTTTGGTAAAATAAAAATTCGAGTATATGAAAATTCGGTGAACTAAAAATTTGGTAAATGGAAAACTCGGTAAAATAAAAATTTGGGAATCTGAAAAATCGGTAAATTGAAACTTCGGTAAGATACAAATTCTGGAACTGAAAATTTGGTAAGATGCAGATTCGGTAAAATAAAAATTCGGCAAGGTGCAAATTCGGTAACATGCAAATCCAGGAATCTGAAAATTCGGTAAAATGCAAATCCGGTAAAATAAAAATTCGAGAATTTGCAAATGGGGTAAGAAAAAAATTGTGGGAATATGAAAATTCGATAAGATGCAAATTCGGTGAATTGAAGATTCGGAAAAATACAAATTCGGGAATATAAAAATTCGTTATGATGCATATTCGGTAAATTGAAGTTTCGGTAAAATAAAAATTCGGACATCTGAAAATTCGGTAAGATGCAAATTCGGTAAAATAAAAATTCGAGAATATGCAAATTCGGTAAGATAAAACCTCGGGAATATGAAATTTCGGGAATCTGAAAATTCGGTTAATTGAAAATTCGATAAATGGAAAACTCGATAAAATAAAAATTCGGTTATAAGCAAATTCCGCAAGATAAAAATTTATTATTCTGAAAATTCGAGAATATGCAAATTCGATAAGATGAAAATTCGGTAAAATACAAATTTGGTGATCTGACAATTCGAAAAAATGAAAAATCTGAAAATTTGGGAATCTGAAAATTCGGGAGTCTGAAAATTCTGGAATCTGAAAATTTGTCACTTTCGATAACTTACATACGTCCCAAAAGAATTAATTATAAAACTGTGAAAATATCTTTCCAGATTCAAAAACATCTACCAGTCGTCGAATCTTTACGATGTAAAATTCTATTATTCAAACTGGCCCATTCGAGTTTGTCATTTTGCCATTAGTTTGATAAACAGAAAAGAATTCACTTTGTTGCTACATCCAGTCTCGGGAAAAGTTACTAATCAGCCAGAAAAGTAAGTAGATTTTTTCGTTTCGTGATTTCTAAATCAGAAAATATCAAATTATAAAGGCCTTCAAATTCACACAGGAAATATGTAAGCAATATAAAACTTCAAACTGTTTTAGTGTTCTGACCTGGTTCGACACAAACATAAGAAACAATCCTGAACAGATGCAAGCTGTTCAGAGGATTCTGGGTCGAACATCGTATCCAGCACCTTATGTGGTTTTCGGTCCTCCAGGAACTGGAAAAACTGCCACAATTGTGGAAGCAATTTCCCAGATTTGGCAAAAGGATAAGTTGACGAATAAAATTTTGGTCTGTACGCCATCCAATGCAGCCGCTAATGAAATAACTAAACGATTATTGAAGAATGTTCCTGAGCAGTTGATCTATCGAATGCTGAGTTCATCCATAGGCCCGTGAGGATATTTGTTGCTTAACTTGCAAATTAGCACAGTCTAAAACTTCACTAAACTTATAAAACTCATCAATAACTTAAATAATTATTAATTTGATAATTCAATTAGGAGTGACGTAGACGAAAGCATCCATGGTTGTTCGCATTTCGTCGGTGGTAAAGTCGACTTGATACCAATGGAAGTACTCATGTCAAAGAAGATCATCATAACAACTCTTGTAACATGCGTGAGGTATTTATTTGAACAATTTCAAATCTGGAAGTATTCAACATTTGATCATTTTGATGCAAAACGACGATAATTTATAAATTTAATCATGATTTGATAATTTCAATGCAAAACGACGATAAAATTTATAAATTTCAAAATTAGCATTTAAAATTAAACACCTTCAAAACAGATTCAAAATCAAAGACCAAAAAATTAATTTCAATGCTTTAAATTCGACATTATTGAATTTTGAAGATTTCGAAATAAAAATTGTTCAATTTTAAGTACTTTTGAAATTATACTACTTTGAAAGATTTAAATTACAAACTAAACAATTTTTATGAATAAATTTCTATCTAAATTGATTTGAACGCTAAGAATTAAACATTCTTAACTTCAGATTTAAAATTCTTAATTCCTTCAATTTTTCAATAATTGTATCTTGATTTCAATTCGTATTCAATTTTTGAACTTACTATTTTGAACGATTTAAACTTAAAACTAAACAATGTTTTTAATTAATTCAACTTTGAAAGCGTTGATTTAAATACTTTTTAATTTAAAACCTAAACATTTTAATTTTCCATTTTTTTAAAATTCTATCTTGTTTTTAATTTGAAATTATTTTAAATGATTTAAATTTTAAACTGAACCATTTTTTAAATATATTTTAATCTAAATTGATTAATATTTAATCATAGTTCCTTTGATTTAAATATTTTTTCATTTCAAAGTCTTAATAATTTAAATTCGCCAATTTTTGAATAATTCTATCTTAATTTCAATTGATATTCAATTTTTGAAAAATGCTACCTTGTTTTCAATTTGAAATGGTTCTATTTTGAGCGATTTAAATTTGAAACTAAAATTTTTGAAAAATTCATCTTACTTTCATTTCATCTTGCATTTTTAATCTAAATCTAACTTTACGCTTTAAATTTTGTCGCAACAATAAATTTCGAACGCTTCAAAATTTAAATTCTTCAATTTTTGAATAATTTTATCTTGATTTCAATTTCATTAATTTTAACGGGTATTCAATTTTTTATTTGAAATTGTTTTCCATTTAAAATTGTATAAGATGAAAACTTTTTAATTTTTATTTGTCCAGTTTCTAAAACATCAATTCTAAGCCTTAAATTTAAAATATAAAATTGTGACTATATTTGTAACCTGCTTGCAATAAATATGAAAAAATTACAAATATATGGACATAAACATGAAAGCATCATAAATAAACGGAGATAAATATAAAAACATCACAAATAAACGGAGATAAATATGAAAAAAGTGAGAAAAAAAATTTCTCACTTCAAATATTTTTTTCTCACTTTTTTCATATTTATCTCCGTTTATTAGAGAAAGAAAATTATTGTCTCAAGTTTGAAATGCTGAAATAAATATTGGAAACGCTATTGTTTAATTTGTCATTGAATAATTAAAAATTATTAAAATATAATTTTAAAATTAAAACATTCAAAATTGCACAATTTTAAATTTAGGCCTAAAAATGAAACATTTTCTAAATTAGGCATTCAAAACTGAATAATCATAAATTTGCAAATGTTCCAAATTGAACACTTCAATAGCTAAGCTTTTAAAATTCACTAATTGAAAATTTCAAGTACATACAATTTAGAGTTTCAAATCCAAATCGCATAATAGTTGAAGATTCGTTTTTTCTACTAAAGATTTCTAAAATTGATTATCACCGTGTTTTTGTGGTCTCCAAATATTTCTGGTCGTTTCTTATTTTGCATAATAATAACCCGGTACAAATTAACTTATACTTAATGAAAATAATTTTGCTATCAATAAGACATTTATATGAAAAAAATTAAAGATTTTTCAAACATTAAAGTAGTTTGGAAAATTGTTTTAAAATATAAGTTTTGTTAACATAATTTTTATAAACTTGGTGTACTGAATGAAAAATTTAATCTAGAGCTGAAAACACTTTAATGGAACATTTCTGACAAAAGGATCGTTTATTTGCGGATTCGTATAGGTTTATTTAATGTAAATTACGCCTCTATTTTCGCCCTATTTTTGTGAAAAATGACCCTATTTTCCCTTTTCTGATAGCATTTTGCACTGTGAAGCTTGAGTTTCAATCATTTAATTTTTCAGGCTAGTGAGGATGAATTTGTGCAAGAATCAGTTCACTTATATCTTCATCGACGAATCTGGCCAAGCAACGCAACCAGAAACACTTATTCCTTATGGATTATTGTGTCCAATCAATGAAAATTCACACGCTCAACTTGTCCTCTCAGGAGATCCAAAACAATTGGGTCCGGTTATAATGACAAAGCTGGGACAACATTTATTGGGTATTAACGATTAAAAATATCTTAATTAATAAATAAAGGAAATAAATATTTCAGAGAGCTTCATTTCTTCCATAGAAACTGTGTCTAAAAGCTAGAGTAAAGACCCCAATAGTGAGCCACCTAAGGTTAGCACCGAATTCAATTCTGTGTATAAATTGTCTCTTTAATCGGGCAAACATGAAATACGCATGTTTTTATTTTGCGTAATTTACACTTTCTGACTAACATTACATATTTATGCAAGTCCCTAAACAATTATGAAATATTTACTAAAAAGGTGTGTAAATTAATCAGTACTGAGCCACATAAAGTTAGTGCTGAACGTGCATTAATAGTGGGCCCAAAAATTAAATACGGTTAGGTTAATACTGAGCCACTGTGGCTCAACATTAATATTGGCGACAAGAATAGCGTGCGGCTCACTATTGAGGGATGGCTCAATATTGGGATCTTTTTTTACCCGGTAAGAGAAATCATTTTTAAATTCTTTTCAGGAAAATCGATGTTGGAAAGATTAATGGACTGCTTTCCACTTTATCAAAAAGGCGCAGAGGATAAATTCGATCCGAACTTTATAACAAAGCTCTTAAAGAATTTTCGAAGTCACGAGGCAATTCTTCGACTTCCGAATAAGATGTTTTACCAGAACGAACTCGTTGCCTGTGGAGGTCAAGAAATCTTCAGAGGAGTAAAGTGGTCCAAGTTACCGAATAAGAACTTCCCTCTTATATTTCACGCTGTCGATGGATTCGAAAAAAGAGAAAAGTATTCGCCCAGGTGAGAAAAATTTAAAGTTTAAAAGAACTAAGTTTAAATTGGTGAAAATATAATATGAAAAACATGATTTTAGTGTTTGTAATGAAATCGAGGCGAAAATTGTGATGGACTACGTGATCAAATTGCTTGGAAGAAAATTAGGGAAATCCACAATCGAGGAAAAGGACATCGGAATAGTTACTCCATTCCGACTTCAGAAATCGGTTATTCTGAACGCATTCGAGAAGAAGAAATTGTACAAAATTTCTGTCGGAACGGTTGAAACTTTTCAGGGTCAGGAGAAAGATATAATAATTGTCTCCACCGTAAGATCGGTTTTATTTAAACACGATGGAAGGTTTCATATTGGCTTTCTTTCTGATGATAAGGTACTTTTATTTCTAATAATAACCACAGGCTTCGAAATCTTTCCCCTATTCTCCTATTTTTCCTCTTATTACCCCTTTTTCAAAAAAATTAATCTTTTTTCCCTTCTCGTTTTTCCCTTAAATGCGGACTGAATTAATAAAACCCAATAAGATTCAATAGTTTTAGACGTTTTTAAGTTTTTTAAAGGTAATATTTGAAAAATGTCTTCCAAATGCAACAATTAGGAAAAGCAATTCGGACAATTTTAAATGTGGATGTGTTCAAGATTTGATAATTTCAATGCAAAATGACAATAATTTCTAAATTTAAATTAAAATTAAATTGACGATAATATCTAAATTTAAATTAAATTAATTTTAAATTCAAATTAAACACTTTCAAAATCAATGTATAAAGAATTTTTATTTTTAGAACGTTAATCTTAAAAAATTCCACTACCAAGTGTTCTAAGCTGAACTTTTTTTAATGTGTTGTAAAATGAATGAATTTCAAACTCCGAGCGTTGAAAACTAAATAATTTTGAATTTAAATGGCTTGAATTGTACAGTATAAAATTAGGAGCCTTCTATATTCTATAATGTTTAAAAAGCAAGGGTTGTTAAAATTTTGTAATTCTTCAATATAATTGCACAATATTGTAATTTTAATATGCTATCTAAATTCGACATATTCAAAACGAAGCATTGAAATATTTGAATGTAAAAAGTTTCAAATTAAATGCATTTGAAATTGAAAAGTTTAGCAACATTCTAACTATTTTGCTTGGAGCGCTTTTAATTCAAAACTGTTTAATTTTAAATTAAACAAAATTTTGTTTAAATTTTGTTTAAATTTTAATCACACACTGTTGAATTTTTAAGATTTTGAATTAAAAATTATTCAGTTTTAGTCACTTTTAATTTGAAATTGTACTATTTTGAACAAACTAAATTTAAAACTAAACAATTTTTAAAAATATATTTCAATCTAAATTGAAGCTTAATGAATATTATTATTTTAATTATAATATCATTTATAGTTAATATGATTTATTATTAATTGTATCATTATTATTTATTATTAATAATAATATAATTAATAATATTAATATATCATTTCAAATTAATAATATTAATTTAAAACTTTTCGAAATTTAAACTCTCCAATATAATAATTTTTTTTTTATTTCGGTTTGATTCTAATTTCAACTTGAAACTAAAAATTTTGTAAAATTTATTTAAATTTAAATAGTTTAAACTTTTAAGGCTTTGTATTAAATATTTTTTAATTTTAAATTAAAAAATTTTAATTCCCTAATTTTGGAATAATTCTATGTTGATTTCAATTTAATTGATCTCAACTGATTTTAAATTTTTGAAAAATTATATCTTGTTTTCAATTTGAAATTGTACTGTTTTGAACATTTTGAATTTAAAATTAAACAATTTTTTAAATATATTTCCATCTAGATTGAATTTTGAAGCTTTCAATTAAAAATTTTAACGCAGCTTAAAAATGTTTCAAACTCTTCAAAATTTAAATTCTCCAATTAATAATTGTCCAATAATTCTATTTTGATTTTAGTTTGATTAGTTTCAATTGATATTTAATTTTTGAATTGGTATTTATTTTAATATCAATTGATATTCAATTTGATATTGTAAAAATTTTAACTTTTTAATTTTCAATTCTAAGTCTTAAATTTAAAATATAAAATTGTGATAATATTTGTACTTGCAATCAGTATGGAAAAATTAGAAATAAATGGAGGTAAATATGAAAAAAGTGAAATTCTTTTTTGAAAAAAGTGTTAAAATTGACTATTTTGAAAAAGTGACCAAAAGTAACCTTAAAAAAAGGAACTAAAATAGTGAATTTTCAAAAAATAAATGTGACTAAAAGTAGAGAAAAAGAGTCGATGTGGCAAGTTTGAAATATTGAAATAAGCATTGAAAATTGTATACATATTTTTAAATTTGTTATTAAATAATTAAACCAATGTGGATTTCGTCGGAACCGATCCACGAGCGATCAAATGTTTACAATTAGGCAGCTACTAGAAAAGAAATGG
>JBAGKK010499641.1:0-14921 GCA_037177015.1 Euceroptres primus | reverse complement strand
TATATATATATATTTTCTGAATTTATTTCCTTCACTTATCTTCCTCTTTCTTCAAAGTTTCATCATCCTTAAGCTTTAACTTGAATTTTTAAAAATTTTTTATATGCAACTGACACTTATTTTAAAATTCTCCCCTTTTTTTAATTTTGAGGTCTTACTATTTTTCTTCCTAAATTTACAATCCTCAAATCATTCTTAATTCTATTCTCTTTATTTTACAAGAGTTTGTATTCCCCGCCTTTTGTATTTCAATTTATTTTGATTTAATTAATTCCTTCTGACTTTGTATGTTTGTATCCCTAGTGCGTCATAAGCCCTTTTCAACGCTTGAAATTTGATTTTTATTTCCTACCTTAGGGCGCCCGGACCCTTTTCGACCCGCGAAATTTGATTTTTTCCAGATTTAATATGAACTTTTCTTTACATTTTCTTTTCAATTATCGTTTTCTTTCATTTTAAATACTTACAAATTCCTTTTTCTTATTCCAAATCTACATATTATTATTATCAACCTTTTTCCTTTAAATTTACCACTCATTTTATATAATCTTTAAATATTCCGATCACCTTTTCCGTTCAATACTTTATTTTTTATATCTATTTTTTATTTCTGCTTCTTATTTTATTATCTTTTATGATTCCCATAAATCAATACCTATATCTAAATTCTTTTTCAAATTATCACTTTTTCTTTCTCAATTCTGTATTTTTCCAATGCATCCTTTTTTTATTTAATTATTCCTATTTCAAAGTTTAATCCTTTAATTTTTTTTCTACTTATATTTACATGCTCCTCTTTTTCCTTTTCCAAATTCCTGATTCAACAATCCTGACCCTCTCTCTTTGCTTCCTTTTCTTTCCTATCTGATTTTATCAATCCGACACTTTTTAATCCTTCTCTTTTCCATGTAAATTATCTTTTTCTTATTTTTAATCCAATTTATTAATTAGTTATATGTATTTTACTTTTTGACTATTCTAATTTTATGAACTTCCAAGTATTTAAATTAACCATCATAATTAATTTTAACCCTACCTCTTTATTTAAATTTTACTCTGATTATTATAAATTCTCCTTTTCTATTACCTACTTTATTATTTGCTGTCCCTTTTCCTCACTTTTCCTAACTTCATTTTGGACGGAAATTGCATGTGATGGTGTTTAATTGCTTTCTTTTTACCATTCTAAATCTGTAGTGCCTGTTGCGTATAGTGGTTACTTTTCTTTATTATTATTTATTATGCCTTCACTAACTACTACTACTATTATTATTATTATTATTACATGGGTAGGGCTAATAAAAGGACCCAAAGCACTGCGGTAAAATCTATTGTACTATGCCCGTTACATTAAACATCACCTAAAAGACAAGGCTACGCCAAGAAGGCGTATATTGCTCCATAGGGAATGTCATTAAACTCTTCCGAGGTTAAAAAGTAGTCCTTAAAATACCTCTCTCTGAGTGTAGCCAGCGCATCACACTCACACAGAACGTGATGCACGGTTTCTTCCGAGTGACTACACTTACGACACCTAGGTCGTATTCTGATAGTCAAGCTGCCTTAAGTGCAGCTTGACTATCAGAGGAAATGTAAATATGCTTGCCTTTATATGCCCGCTTACAATTCTCCTCAAGATAAGCTTTAATTGCCGTTATTTCAGCTTGAAATACAGTGAGAAACTTGCCAAGTGCTATTGTAGTATCAGCCCTGGGCATTCTCCCATGGATTCCAGCTCCAGTACCCTGTGAGTCTTTGGATCCATCTGTGTACCAGATGAGTCCTCCCGGTTTAAATATTAAATTCCCTCCCTAAATTAAACTTCCCTTTCTGGGAATATCACTTTAAAGGGCTTTATGAACGAGAGTTTCCTGACCATACAGTCAGATTCCATGTCAAAGACATCATTTTCACAAAGAGTATTTCTCCGAGACCTACTCATGTGTACCCTTTCAACCGCATTTCTGGGGCCTTTCACCATCAGTCTATATGCCTACATCGATGCCTGCTTTTTAATAAGCAGGTTTAATGGTGGCAAGGCCAATAGTACCTCCAGAGATGCAGTCGGCGTAGATTTCATTGATCCAGAGATCGCTAGACAAAAAATTCTCTGCAGGCTATGCACTTAATTTACACAGCACGTTAATTTCGTCCTTGATACTCACATCAATGAAGCATATGTAATTATTGGCCTAATTATCATTGTATATAACCAGTATACTACCATGGATTTAAGACCCCAGGTTTTCCCTATAGCGCTTCTAACAGACCAAGAGGCCATCTTGGTCTTTTTAATTACAGCATCTACGTGACTCTTCCAGGTTAGGTTGGAGTCAAAAATGACCCCTAGGTATTTCGCTGTTTCTGAAAACTAAACTAACCTGCCGTAGAACTCAGGCTTCCTCAAATCATGGAGTTTCATCTTCCTTGTGAAGGCCATAAGCTTTGTTTTGTCTGGGTTAACAGACAAGCCACGTTCACTGCACCATCGTTCAACTATAATAAGTGCTCTTTGCATGAGTTCAATTAAGGTGCCCTCATGTTTTCCTTCCACTAGGATTACTTGATTATCTACATATCCTTGTGTATAAAAACCTTTTTTATTGAGTTTACAAATAGGGTCATCCATTAAAAGCGCCCACTGCGTGGAAGGTAGCACACCACCTTGTGGGCATTCTCTTGTCACTCTTGCCTTCACCTCCTCACCATAAAGTAAGGTATATATTATTCTGTTCCTTAACATGGATCACATCAACCTATTAACGGTATTGATGACTCCATGTTCCTTTGCGGCCTTATAAATATAGTCTATAGAAGAGTTACTAAATGCATCCCCTATGCCCAAAAACGCAGCTACCGCTATTTCACCTTTTCGTACCGTCCTCTGGACGCGACTAGTGAACGCATGTAACGCATCAACCGTTGATTTGTCTTTCTGCGATGCAAACTGGTTACAATGAAATGGTTTCTCTGGTAAGATTTTCTCTTTCATATACAAATCCACTAGTTTTTCTAGTGTTTTCAACATAAACGAAGTTAGGATAATTGGCCTAAAGAACTCAGCTTCATAGTAGTTCGTTCTACTCGGTTTAGGAATAAAGATCACCTTCATCTTTCGCCAAGCCCCGGGAGTATAACCCATTACTAAGCATGCTCTGAAAATACTACACAATGGCCCTGCCAAAAACTCGAATCCTTCCTGAATTAGTGTAGGAAATATCCCATCATCCTCTGCTGCTTTGAAGGGGTCAAACTGATTGACAACTCATCTAATTTTTGAATATGTAACTATTCAATTAGCAACCTTCCAGTGCTCACTCCCGGTCTCATTAGTTGGTTCGCCTGATGAGTTTAGCTCAATGGCTTCCTCTTCCGGCGGTTGATCCAACGTAGATCCCGGAAAGTGAACCTCCATTAGATGCCTTAATATCGAATAGGGAGTCTCAGTCATATCTTCTGATGGTAAAATTAATGCCCTTAGTTGACATGACGATTTACCTCTCAAGATTCTCTGGAGTTGTGCAGTGTCAGGTATATTTTCTATGCCCTGACAATAACCCCTCCACGATTCTTTTTTCGCAATTTGTATTTCGTCGTTAGTAATAGCAACCGTATACAAATCCCACGCTTTAGTCTTCTTAGCTCTATTAAAAAGTCCTCTAGTATCCTTTCTAAGGGCTTCGAGCCTACTATTTCACCAGGAAGCATCCCTGTCTACTTCCTTAACACGGTGAGGGCAATTATCTTCATATGCCCTGCGCAAAGTCTGATGGACAATGTCTACCGCAAATTCTATCTGTTCGTTGGACTCGATCCTCCTCGGCAGAGCTTCAAGAGGTCCACTGAAGTTATCTCTGTACCCATCCCACTTCGTTACTCTTGGGTTTCTGTATCTCACAGGATAGCGTCCAACCGCTTTTAAAGAAAAACATATGTGTCCATGATCAGACGACGATGTTTCATGTGAGACATGCCATCCCTCAAACTGGTCACTTACACGTAATCAACATAACGTTAAATCAATTACCTTCTGACATCTTACAGTCACGAAGGTTACCCCAATTTAAAAGAGTTAAATTAGTTGTCATAAGGTAATTCAATAAAGACTCACCTCTATTATTGATGTCCTCACTGCCCTATAGTGAATGATGCGCGTTTGCATCACATCCAATGAGTAGTGGCCATTCTCTCGTTTTGCAGTATTCCACCAGCCGCCTCCATTCCTCAGATAGTGGTTGGTCTGGAACGTCAATTGGTAGGTATGCTGAGCAAATCACCAACGGCTGACGTAAACCTCCTACTTGGTGTTCAATCTCTATTCCTACCAAGTCTTTAAAACAGAATCTCGGTAAACTAATAAATTCAATATCACCTCTGACATATATTGCTGTCCTAGGTGTCTCACCGGTCTTACAGTATATGATAGATTCGTTCTTCTGACTAATGCCTTTAACGTCTTTCTTGTAACACCAAGGTTTTTTATAAGGGCAAAAGCCGATTGTTCCGCCATCAAGCGTCTGCTTAGAATTGCAGACTCCGCTTTAGCGTGATGGAGGTTGATTTGGATAAAATCCAAATCCGATGAGCACAGTTTCCTATTGCTCATTCTTCTTTTCCTCCTTTTCTCTTGAAAACGTTCCCAGAGGTTTGTCACTCGGTTTTCCTCTGGTGAGGATTTTAAAATTAACCCTCTTCAACTCATAGTATGGTCTGCACTCGAGTTTTTTAAGAGCTTCGGCTGCAGCATCATAAACACAAAACACTAGTTGTGTTACATTTTTCTCCGCCTTGACATCCATTATCCTTAATTCCTCCATCTTGAAGGACGAATTCTGGACTGTCAATCTCTTCAAGGCGGGCTCCGGTCCCACTAAGGTCCCGGGTATCTTGGTCATTACTTTGACCGGTTTCAGAAGATCTTTACTCCCGATAACCTTAATTCTGACTAACTCCCATGGATTGAGATCCTTAGCGGCTGCAACGAGCAACTCTTTTGACACTTCATCAGAACAAACAATCATGAAGGCATAGCTTTTGAATCGGCAGTCCTCGAACCTGGAAGTCACGTGTCCAGATTAGACTCCGTCAATTCTCCTCTCGAGCGCCGATTTAATTGCTTTGGCCTGTTCGGCGCTGAATTTGACTTCTGGGAATCCCTCAGCGACGATAGTCATCTTCAGATGACTCTGAAGGGCCCCTCTATAGGAGATTTCAGGGTCCTTGACCCGCACCTTCTTCGTCGATCTGACTTCCTTCAGAGTGCTGCCATCCGAATGAACCCTCTTAGGAGTACCCATTTTGGGGGGCTACTGCGTCCTCCAATTTTTCTCGGAGACGTCCGTGCTTTTTCCTTGCAGCACCTGAATATTTAACCCTTTGTGGTTTGACCGTTAAAGGTGGTCCCCCGGCTTTGGCATCGCTTGCAAGTTCAATTAAGTCCTTGCTTCCCGCCTCGCCTGAAGAACCATCCGGGACCGCCTCTCCACTTTGTCCTTCTGAAGTATGCAATTGAGCTCCTTCGGAGGTATCCATCCTCTCAGGCGAGGATGTCTTATCCAAAGGGATAAGACAATTTTATTCTTTTTCAATATCATTTTTATTTTTTAAATCAGCCATATTGATCCCACGAGTAGCTAGGGAAATAATAGTCTGCCACAACATTGCCCCGCTTGTAGTGGTAAGGCATTTATACACTGGGAGGTTGTCCGTTATCCCAGGACACCGTTTACGGTACCATATCCCGGTACCATTCATCCTTTGGCACAGTAGTTAATACCTTAGAATGGGGGCTAATTGGAACGTCGAGAGCCACTCGACGATCGCTGTTTTATTATCTATTATGCCTTCGTCATTTCTTGCGAAGTTTTATTATCATTAATTTCCCTTGGTACTTAATTCACTCATTTTATTCTCTTTTTCTTCTATTTATAAACCCTTATTTTATCTTCAACAATTATTTACATCTATTTTATTCACTTTATATTCCAAAATTATTTATATCCCTGTTACTTTTATTATTTTTCATAAGTAATCATTTCCCTGTGTCTAAATCTTATAAACGGATGTTTTACCCTATTTATATGAACCCTTTCTGTTTCTTCTGGCTTTACTTGAATTTCAAAGTTATAATCATCACAAACTTTACTTATTTTATACGGTCCATCATAAAGATCATCAAATTTATTATTTATTGCTTCTTTTACCAAATAAACATATTCTCCTCCTTTAAAAGTTTTTTCATTTAATTTCCGGTCATAATATCTTTTACATATTTGCTCTGCAGCCAACAATCTTGCAATCACCATTGATTCTGTTTCTGTCAACCGAGTCAACAACTTACCTACAAATGCTACATATGTCATTGGGACTTGCTTCTCAGCGAATTCTGAAGGAATGCGCGCTATTCTTCCAAAAACCGTTTGATGTGGTGTTACTCCAATGGATTCATGTACCGAGGTATTAAAAGAAAACATTGCACATTGTAACCAATAATCCCAATTTTCTTTTCGCAGTAGTGTCTTAGATATTCTATTAAGGTATGAAGGCTTCTTTCAAGTGCACCTAATGATTGCGGATGGTATGCAGTTGATTTATATTGCTTGATTTAAAATATTTTCGCTATTTTCGTCATTATTTCGCTCAAAAATTGACTACCTTGATCCGTCTGCGATCCGGACATCCAAACAAGCAAATAAAACTTTCGGTAAAATCTATTGCAATGGTCGGCGCACCAATGCTAAAAAGAGGAATTGCCCCGGAATACTTGCTTAAACAATCCTGCCATGTTAAAATATATTCATTCCCCATTTAAGGCATCGGTAACGGTCATATTCATCTGAATTTTTTCAAATACCCTCATCGGAGTATCGGTTATTTTCATTGGTTGCCTAGTTTTTACCCTGACAAGCTTTTTCCTCTGACAAGAATCACAAGTTCGGACATAATCCTGAATTTCCTTTTTCATACCTTTCTAATAATATGGGTCCCTAACTCGTTCATAAGTTTTAAATTCTCCCTTATGTCCACCTGTAATCGAATCGTGACATTCCTCTATTATTGTTAACCGATCTTCTTCTCTAAGAATTTCAACTTCTCCTGTACAAACCGTAATATTATATCCTCCTTTTTCGAAATAACCTCTTAGTATATTTTCAATAGCCTTCCAAGGTATCTTATCGAATCCATTCCCTTTTCTGGCAATACTAAAACTTTTGTGACTTTTATGCAACAATGCATCTAACAAAGTTTTTATTGCTGCCTCAAATTTTAGTAGGTAAAATTTATCGTCAAATTTTTCTTTTATCAATAAATGAAATACTCGATAATTTCCTCGCTCAAAACTCATCAACTGTCCCATTTCTGGTTTGAAATCCTCTAAATGCTGTACATCAATCAAGATGTGATCCAAGAATTTCCTCCACTGTCGTGTTATTACTACACAATCGCATGAAATAAAATTTACATTATGATCCTCTCACATTCATAATTTATCCCGAAAAATTTTAGCAATGGATTTATGCTGGAATTTGAGCCTCCTGCTATTGAAACAATTTCTTCGTTATCTGAATTTGAGGCTACCAACACAAATGTATTCCCATCTTTATTTCCCTGTGCAAAATTTTTTTGAATAATCATTTCTTTTCTCATTAACAAAATTCCTTTAATTCCTTCAAATTTAGTTTCGTTCAAATTATCACTTCCATCCGAATTCACCTCCATTTCTAACCCTTTATTTTGCCCCTTTTGTCTCATACTCGCCCAGGGGACCTTCTGTCCGCGTCGTCATATCATTGTAAGCCAGAGAGCAAGTTCTTTTCTCAGAACTACCCTTAAGCTACCCGTATACTTCCATTGTCCTCCTACTGGAGAAGCAACCCACTTTATTGTGAGCCATCCCTTCACCAAGGGAACAATTTTTTCCCTTCATTTCCTTTTTACTAAAGCAACTCATATCACTTCCCTCACTTTTTCTTTTCAGAGCCCTTTGGCCTACCAATCCATCTTTCCTCCCCCCTCCCCCTGTTGAAATTTTTCTAGCCATTTGAACAACACCGGGGTTACACAACTCTGGCCTCCTCGATACTGTGACCCTGACTCAACATCTGGTAGTGAGGTTGGTGCCATTTTCTCACTATCGGTCATTGACACAGCACGATTCTTCCGACTATTCACCCAATCTGGTCGTTCATTTAACTCGTTCAACTTACCAGCCGGCAAGGAACGAACACTTTTCCTCTTTAGCTGACCCCCTCTAATTGGACAACTCGTTCAACTTTCTTTTTTATTGTTTTATCATTGTCATTGTCTGTCCTTTCATCTACCCTTGCCATGAATACCCTTTCAACAGGATACTCATCAATCAATTCTTCTTCGTTATTTCTATCGCGCTGTACTTCTACTATTTTTATCTCAATATTTTTATTTATATTTAAATTTTTAATTTCAGGGACTGGATTAAGGGAAAGCGCATCTGCACTGGCATTCACCCTGCTTGGTTTATGAACAATTTCATGTTCATACTCTTGCAATTTTATTTTCCATCTAGCTAATCGCGAACTAATTGTTGGATCCTTCAATTGATTTAACCATGTTAACTCTTTGTGATCAGTTACTAACGTAAATTATCTATCATACACATAAGGTCGAAATTGTTTTACCGCGAATATCATACCTAATAACTCTTTTTCAGTGGTACTATATCTTAATTCAGCATCTATTAGAGTTCTTGATGCTTATACTATTGGTTTATCCTGACCTATTTTTCTCTGACTCAAAATTGCTTCCACCGCAAAATCTGACACATCAGTTGTTACAACAAATAGTTTACTAAAATCCGGATATTGTAGTAGGGGCTGGGCACATAAAATCTCCTTTAAATGATCAAATGCCTTTTGTGCTTAAGGGTTCTAGCTGAAAATACTATCTTTCTTCAATAAATTCGTTATTGGTTTAGCTATTTACGCAAAACTTAGAATAAATCGCCTATAATATTCCGCTAGTCCAAGAAACTGCATTACATTTTCCTTGTTTTTTTTGTTTGTGGAAATTTTAGAACTGCTTCTACTTTTTTAGGTTCCGGCTTCACCTCATCTTCAGATATTATATGACCCAAATATACTATTTCACGACACAAGAATCTACATTTATCTGATTGCAAAACTAATCCTGCCGTCTTTAATCTTCCTAATAATTTTTCAAATTTTTTTTGTGTTCCTCCAATGATTTCGCGTAATAACAATATCATCCATTTATATAAATAACTCAATTCCATGTTAACCTGAACATACTCTATCAATCATTCGCTGAAAAGGGGAGGGAGCATTCTTTAATCCAAAAGGCAACCTATTGAATTCATAGTGTCCGAATAAAGTTGAAAAAGCGGTCTTATGTCGATCTTTGGAGTCAACTTCAACTTGATGAAACCCTTGTGCAAGATCTAAGACCGTGAAATACTTAGAATTGGATAATTGGTCGAGAATTTCTGTGATATTGGGACAGGGGTAGGCATCTCTTATCGTTTTTTTATTGAACAATCTATAATCTATTACCATACGCCAACATTTGTTACCCTCAGAATCCTCCTTTTTAGGTACAATCCACACTGGTGAATTATTAGGAGATTTTGACGGTTTTATTGAGTCATTTTTCAAAAGATCAAGAGTTTACTTTTTAATTTCTTCTTTGTGTATACCTGGGTATCTCGGATATTTACTTATATTCAGACTGTCATCTGTTGTGACTATTGTGTGTTGTACTACATTTATGTGCCACAATTTGTCCCCTGATAAATGAAATTGATAAGTGAATTTTTGCAAGATTGTAGTACGTGGTTCCCTGTCTAAATTCTCTAATTTTAGTCCTTCTTCTAATTTCTTTAATCTTTCTGTATTTACTTTCTCAGAATTTTTATTCGGTTTAGCTTGTTTTTCAGCCCGTAGTCCTGGCTTTACTTCATCATACTCTGCTGGGGGAACTGTCAATTCCACATCTCTACTCAAT
The DNA here is from genome assembly GCA_037177015.1 of Euceroptres primus. Classification (NCBI taxonomy): domain Eukaryota; kingdom Metazoa; phylum Arthropoda; class Insecta; order Hymenoptera; family Figitidae; genus Euceroptres; species Euceroptres primus. The sequence continues at coordinate 4,922 of JBAGKK010499641.1, read as the reverse complement.
GTATTTATACAGAAAACATTTATCTGACCTTCCCTTTGCGTTACCAATGACTCTCCTAAATATATTCCTGGTTTAATTTTTAATCTACTGATCCTTCAGCCTGAAGAGGCTCCACGTCGTGGAGCGAAAGCTTGTTTTAAATAAAACTGAAGGATCAGTAGATCAGAAATTAAACATCTTTGTATATATTGTTACTCAATATTTAATCCTTGCTGCTAACTGTAAAACTACTCCTCTTTTTATTGTCAAAAATTAAAAATCACCTAATTCATGTCTGAGTATTTTTTCGTTCAGGTCAACTACGGATTCTTTAAGGAAGAGCATCCCAAGCATGCCATCCTGACTTATTGGAAATTACCTTCTACTGATATTTTAAGTCACCATGTGTTATAACTCCTTTATTCGTAATTCCAAAAATTTGATAATTTTTATCTAAATCAATAAAGATGTTTGATTTTTAAAATTGATGTTTTATTAAATTTAACTCTGCACCCGTATCTACTAAAAATTTTATTTTTCTTAGGTTCAAAACTTTTACTAGAGAATTCTACCAGAGGAGAATTTTCCTTCACTGACGTAATAGACGTCAAGACCATTCTTTTCTGAGGTACTTTATTTTCAGAAATTTCAACATCGCACCCCCATGTCAAACTTAATTCACGTTTTTTGAATTTTCATCTCTTCTCTTCTGTTCTTTCGCAATCCGACCTATTCTAGACCAGCAATCCTCATATAGATGAACGACCCTTTTGCAATAGTAGCACTGTTTTTCCTTATTCTGTTTTTTTACATTATTCGTGCAATCCCTCGCCACATGTCCCGCAATTCCACATATGTAACAAATTATTCAAACCGAACTATTTTCTCTATTAAAATTTGGACATTCCTGCTTATAGGTTCCCATTTTCCCACAATGATAACATATGACATTTTCCGTATTAACTTCCATTTTCGGCTATTTATTACACTACCATTGCACGTATCCTATTTTCCTTGTAATGGGCCGATCTGCAATGAAAAAAAGAGAAAAATATCTTATCGAGACTCCAGGATTCTAGAGACCCTCGGTGATCGGCTCGTTACGTCGTGGCTGCTTCAATAAAATGTGAGCGCCTAGCATTGCCATATGCTCAGGCAGACGCCATATTTATAAATTTTCCTGCAAAGAGAATTACGAAGCCAAGCTGGGTCGGGAATTCGGGGAATAGGATCTTTGTGTTTATTAAGCGAAACTAAAACATTTAAGCTAAAAAGAATTAAACATTTAATTTTCGAAAGATTCGATACATAGCAAAACTAAGAGGTTAAAGAAGTCAAGTGAGAGGCAAACCTCTCAAAGAGCCTGAGAGTTCAAAACGAACGTAAATTTAATGATTAGGGAACTACATGAAAGGACCCAGAGCTAAAATAAGGGTGAACTTACGTGGAGTTGGTACTCGTAAGACCCTGCCATTTCTTTTCTTTATTTTAGGTTTTGTGTATCCACGATAAGCTTAGCGGATGCTACGCGCTACTACCTTGCTACCTCGATATTTAACTAACCGAATGGAGGGCGAGGTAGTCTTGCTCGACAGTTTTATTACTTCCTCACCGCACTTCGCGCAGGCGCTGAAAGCCCGGACCAATAGACAAGGGGCGTTAGACACCCGATGACTAGGGACCAATGGGCTTACAGCGCCCACACGAAAGCAACTCACCTAGCCAATCTAACGACGGGTACGTTTTAAAATTATGACCCGGACGGCAACTAATTTTGGAATAAAGATTTTGAAGTAAGCTAAATTTTTATTTTTACAAATTTTCGGAGACTAGGACCCTAAAAAAAAGGAAAGGAATATTATCCTTGGTCTATGATCGGAATACTGAGATTCCGGTCTCCAATAGGCTGTGTTTAATTCTCCTCAAGCTGCCTTCGGTCCTTGGTCTGACTGGTTAGCCGCTAGATGGCACGGCCCCAACCCTTTGATGTACTGTGCCCGTCTGGAAGGTCGGTCAGGTAAGTGCCTCGACGGTCGGTAAAGAAACATGTCAAAAAAATATATTATCGACAGCGCCAAAGTAACAAAAATAAGAAAAAATACAGTCATAACCTCTCGGAGTCCTATTTTGCCCTAATTTTAAGGGCTCCACTCGGTTAGCACCTTCGGTCGAGGAAGCAATCAGGACGATGATTAAGTTGCATTGTTACATCCTACAATTAAAACATCTTGGCTGCGTTTTTCGCCCACATCTTTTTCTTTCTTAATTTGTATTTCCTCTTTGATTTCTTTGTCTGGGCTAACCCTTTCTACACCTCCGCTAATGCAATCTCGACCGCGACTAGCCGCTTGTCTGTATCCCCAGCGGCCCTTTCCTCGCCCCGCACTATTTACGTACCGCGCTCGTGCATTCCCTCTATATCGTGCGAATCTGTGATAAAACTGAAATTTTTATTCGAATTTTTCGGTTTATAATTTTCCCTCTTTTTCTTTATCATCCTTTCACCTAGTCAATGTTTTTTCATATTCTTCTTCACATTCCGCTTCCCTTGCCAATCTAATTGCTTCAGGCAGTTCTTTTGGTTCATCCGCTCACACTTGCTTCTAATTCTTTCTCTAATCCCCGCACAAAATTACTTGTAGCTGTGTCGCAAGCTAATTTCGTTAATTCTTCAGAATTATTTTCGATTTTAAATGTAATAACAAATCCTCTAAATTTTTACTTCCCGATTCTGAATTGAACTTTCTGCATTTCCAACAATTCTAGCCCTTATTCTAACCCAATTCTAATCCAAAACAAATTATTTCTTTCATCAAGCGAAACTGAACCTTGTACAAATTGAAAATTTTTTATAAATTTATTTACTGAAATATTGAGTCCATTGAATTTCTTTGGCAAAAAATCTAAAACCACTCGAAAAGAAAGATAATTCGTTTTTTTGTCTTTCCCCATATCTTGATTTGACCCATTTTTATCATTCCTACTTTCCTGTTCTGATTTATCCTGCTCTACTTTATTTCCTTTATTAAATTCCATCAATGAATCTGTTGTCAAGTTTTGTACATACGGTATACTTTCACTCACTTCCCAATTACCTACACCGGGTGTCACCGTACATCTTTTATATTATATTATTTCTAATATTCCTAAATTCCCTTCTTATTTTGTGAGAGAGATTGCTTTCCTAATTTGAGATTATCGTAAAAGGTGAACTGACTTACCAATTGATGTCCTAGATGACAGATTAAAAAAAATTAAAATCTTTTTGACACCATCAAACATTATTACGCTTTTCACAATGAAATTTTTAACTCAATCAATTTTCAATTTTACACCACTCCTGCTCAATCTCTTCGGTTTTCCTTTTTTAAACTATCCTTCACTTTCTAGTTCTTCCTTCTTTAATTTCCAATTAAATAAGTACTAATCGTCCTTCCTTCCTGTGTGGTCCTTTTCGTTTTATTTAGCAAAGATTTTATCCTCCTCTGCCGGTGATGGGATTTTTTTTGGAGCTCGTACCTCTCGAATGATAATTCTTTGCCCAACAAAAAATCGTATCACTTCGTAGACACTTTCTGCTTGATCTGGCTCTTCTTGATCTCGTTGATTTTCCGGCCCTTGTTGAAGGTACATTCACCCTTTTTAAGGTTTCATTTTGCCTGCAATAACCCAGGGGGAAGTTGCATGCGGGAACCTTCCGATCACTGGCTACGGCCCCGGTACCAGTTGACGGCACCCTTCGCCTCTGGGTTAAAAAACCTTAGAGGAATGTCGCGATAATTATTTCTTTCAATTCCATTACTTTGCATCAGTCTGAAATTAGTCCTATTGGCAACCCTTTTCTCTGAGGCTACTCTATCCACCCCGTACTCAAAAAGGCACCAAAAAGGCTCAAATTCACTGCCCTTGTTTGAAGACTTTTAATGTTCCTCTGTTCACAAGTTGAAACAGAATTTCTACTCTTTAGTTTTTTGTAACAAGTTTAAGAGTATCCCACCGCTGTCATTAAAAACTTTCTGTAATACTCCCTGTTTGTTGTTTTGGCTTTTCCTAAAGCCCAGTCCACAGAATTGTCTTTCGATGAGCGGCAAAATTCCAAAAAACGACGAGGATTCTTTTTATTAAAAGTCAGAAGACTGCCTTGATGTGAGATTTAAGATTAAAAAAAGAGTAATGCAGAGATTTATCAGGAAAATTACTTTGTTTTTCTTCATTCAAAATGATTCTAAAAGTTTCATATGTTCTCAATTCCGAAAATAATAACTCCTATCTCCACGACGTTAGTTTTTCCTTAAAAAAAACAGTTCTTCTAAATTAAATCTTCCAACTTTCTTTTAATCGATTAAATTCGCTTGAGATTAAATTAATTAAGACACTTTTAAAAAACAGCCTATTAACAATTGTGTTAATTATTAATTTTAGTTTGCTTGCGAGAAAAAGCTCTGTTCGTGAAAAAATTGGTTCTGCCTGCGGCTCTCTAAACTCCGCTTTTTATGTTCTTGACCCTACTCTAAAATTTATCCCTAGTACTCGGCCCCTGAAAGTCCTAGAACTCTCTACAGCGTACTTTGGCATTGGCTCAGCCCCGGATCACCCTAAGGACGAGCCGGGTCCCTATTATGTAATACCCTATGTATAATTCGCAACCAAAGTGACCCCTGATACATGTGGTCTGCCAAAAATTTTCTTCCAGATCCTTCCTAACTTCGTTTTATCTCGGCTCATCCACGGGGTAACCCTTCACCCAGTGCACCCTATCATCCCCTATTCTAATCCCTTTTTACATTTCATCCCTCTTCTAATTCCTATTTACATTTCATCCTGCCTCTAATTCTTATTTACATTTATTTACAATTATTGGTAATAATCAGTTTGTTATTAACATTCCTTCAACTTTATTCTTTTACAATGTCATCTTAATTTCCTTATATATTATATGTCAA
>JBAGKK010499630.1:0-14921 GCA_037177015.1 Euceroptres primus | reverse complement strand
CTCCCCCCCCAAAAAATTCCGACATCGACAAAATAACGGACACCCTATAGTTAATATAGTTATATTAAATATTAAGTTATAATTAAATTAAAATATTAAAGCTGAAAATTGCACAGTTTGAGTTACTTTTTAAGACCATTAATCATTAATTTGAAAACAGTTTAAAAACATTCACTATATGACTCTAAAATGTACCTCGCGTATTTGTAGACATGCTCGAAAACTGTTTGCGGGTATTTGATGTTATTTTATTCTGGTTTATGATTTTATAAAAATTTTTACTGAATTTCATATTGATATTACCAATAGTTTAAATAATTTATCTCTTGGATACAAAAGTGCCCTCCCTGTAGAGAATCACTTATAGTCGTTTTAAGTTATTGGATGCAATTCTATGATAGAAGTTCAATGTCCACATTTTCATACTGTTGTATATTAAATTTTAGACATGCTTGAATGTGAAAAATAGAAGTTACGTTTATACGTGTATCAGAAATTTAATATTCATCCATATGAAAATGAAAACAGAGAAAAAACTAAGGATAAAAAAGCTGCAGGTAATTTTTTGAGGAGTAACTTTCTTTTAACATGATTTACTGAAACTATTGAATTTTAAACTGAATATCAGTGAATTTCTAACTGAATATCAGTGAATTTCTAACTGAATATCGGTGAATTTTTAACTGCATATCACCTAATTTTCATAGATTGTTAAAGCAAAAAGTCAGCCATGGTTTAACTGGTAATCAGTTAAATTGAACTGATTCAGATTTAGAAAAGTTAATTTTTATGGTAGCTAATTTTTATATTGTTTTTATCCCTTTTTCTGTAAAACTGCACTCTAAATCTGAATCAGTTAAAATTTTCACTGATTTTATTCAGTGACCCATTTTCAGCTAATTCGTCAATGAATTTTCACTGAGTTTCAGTGAATTTTCACTGAGTTTCAGTGAAATTGACTGAAATTCAGTCAAAATTCACTGATAAATTAGCTAAAAATGGGTCACTAAATGAAATCAGTGAAAATTTTGACTGATTCAAATTTAGAGAATGGTATATTAAATTTCTATGACTTAGAATATTTGCTTCATACATTTCTTAAAATTAATACAGATTTGTGAACATCAAATGAACTCTCTTACTTTGAATCAGTCAACTTTCACTAATTTCCCAGAGAATGAATTCTAGTAATGTCAATTAGTAAAATTTCCCTGAAAATGAGTGGAAAATCACTGAAATTTCAGTAGATTTCCACTGATTTACAATCCGAAATAATTACTGAAATTTCATTAATCATTTCTAAATGAAATTTAAATCAATTCTAGCTATGGCTAGAATTGAATTGCAGCTATGGCTAGAATTGATCAGTAGAAATCCACTGAAATTTCAGTGATTTCAGCAATTAGTCAAATTTCACTGAAAATCAGTGGAAAATCATTGTCATTTCAGTAAAAATTTACCAAATTTCAGTTGACATCTACTGAAAGCTTTCAGCAGATTTCAGTAAATTCACCATTTCAGTAGAATTCAGAATTTTAGTAGAAATCTACTGAAATATTTCAGTGGATTTCTACTGAAATTTCAGTGATTTTCCACTGATTTTCAGTGGAATTTTACTGATTTCCACTAGAATTGACTCGATGAGAAATTAATAAAATCCGACTAGCTCAGATTTAGACAGAATGAATTCAGGTTTCGGAAACAAGGTATTTTTGGAAAAAATGAAGGAAGTTACTAGACTCGATAAAAATAGCGTCATTTTGTTATTTAGAATTTCCTCATGTTTCAACATTCATAAATTTAAAACTTACTAAATTTCAATACTAAGGAAATGAAAAAAGCCATTTTCAAGAATCAAGTACCAGGGAATAAGAAGGTGTTTCTAAGCAAGAAAAATAGTTTCCTCATTATCAACTTTCCTTGAATTGTAACACTAAGGTCCATCAAAATAGTTTCATATTAATAAAGATCAAGCAATGTTGCTTTTTTTTAATAAAAAGAAAAAGATCATAATTATGAAAGTCAGGGATCAGAGTAATTTAGTAGTTCAATTTTAGGAAAAATAATAGAGGATGTTTTCATAAAATCAGAATTTAAAAAGAGGCTTATAGGGGATTTAAAGGAATAAAGGGGAAAAGGGGGAATAGGGGAAAATCTGTAATCCCTGTGTAACTTTGATTTTCCAATTTTATTACGCGCATTACTCTCTGAGAAAATTTTCTCAGAAAGGAAATTAAATTTTAATTTCCAAATAATCTTTCCTCACTGAAAGAACTGTTTTGTCAGTAGAACAAAAAAGTTTTATTAGCATTCGTGCAATCAAATTTTTATGCTCTCCTTACAAAATTATGGTTAGTTTAACAAAAGTTTTGTTGATTTAATAAAACTAAATGTTTGTTTTGTTGTCACGAAAAAATCAATTTTTTTTGGAGTCACTCAAACTTTTGGTTAACCAAACCAAAATTTTGTTGGGACAAAAAAATTTGATTACTTCATGCTAACAAAACTTTTTTGTTGACCTAGCAAAACATTTTTCACAGTGATGATGACGCGATATTTAAAATATCTTCAGCTTAGATATATGCATAATTCAAAGATATAAATTCATACTGAGAATGCAACAAATTATTTTTACCGCTCCATGGTTACTTGGTATTCACAGGCAAGATGCCTTGTTCATTTTAGGCAACTACCTTTTGCTATTCAAATTTAATCACACGGTTTGAAAAAACTTCAATTACTTTAGTTGAAATTTTATTCAATAACCGCAACTGAATCAATTTTTAACCAAAAGTAAATGAATGTTCAACCAACATGAATGAGTTTTCAACTAAAATATATGAATTTTCATTCACAGAAAATGAAAAGTGGTTGAAATTTCAAGAATTTTTTATCAGCGCATGCAGTTGTTAATGTTAAAGAATGGTCATGTCACTTCTGGCAGAATTCTGAAGTTTGAGTGACGTTAAAATTGTAACTATCACAACGCAAAGAAACCATCATTTCCGTATTTTTAAGAAAATGCTCAAATGCTCAAGATGTTTTGAAGAATTTTGATAAAAGAATTTTGAATTTTAAGTAGAATAATGTATTTTACAATTAATTTTACAATTAAAAAAGAATTTTAATTGTTATTAAAATAGAATCTTAATTGTAATTAAAATAGAATCTTAATTGTAATTAAAATAGAATCTTAATTGTAGTTAAAATAGAATCTTAATTGTAATTAAAATAGAATTTTACTTGTAATTAAAATTATTAAATTATCTTAATTATACAGTTTTGCTAAAATCTTGCATTTTATAATTAGAACGTCGTGTAACAACAAAAAAACAAACGTAGAAAAGCAAGGATATAAAATGACATTCTGGAAAGCAAAGGTTGGCAAACGTACTGAAGAAGAAAGCTAATTTACAATTACATGCTTATGCACTTTTAGCGCAACTAATTCCTCCCTGTTATTCTGTTGCTCTCTTCTCACTCAATTAGCAAAATTCCAGATAGAAAATTATGACTTTAAGAAAAGTAAGATAATTTTAATTTTTTACTGTGTAAAAATTTCCATTTTTCTAATGCGAAGAAGTCAATCCTTAAATATAATTCCGACTGTGATATTCAATAATGTATATGATTGTACATAGTTTGATTTTTATTTTGCTGACTTCAACTTTTGTCGAATAGATAAAAGTTGATCATTAAATGTCTGACTGCAGAAAAGGAATTGATGTAGAAACTAAAAAAAGCTGAGTCATACAGCGAAAATTAATTATCTCTAAAAAAAATCACCAAGGCATGGGGATGAAAAGCTCATCTCGTTGGAGAGAAAGTAAATTAAAAGACTAATGGCGAAAAGTTCTAAAGTCGCTTTCTTGAAGTTGAAACATCTCTTAAAAAGACATTCAAGAGTGTATAAAAATTCTCCGCATCATAATCCATTTAGTTTTAATTTATGCTAAAAAAGAATTTAAAATCTGAGAAACATTAAAAGTAGTTTAAAAAGATGTAAAAATAATAAATAAGGACTTTAACAATCTTTAACAATTACTTCCTTCTTGGAGATTTATTTTTCGGTAATCGAGGTTCTACAATTTAAGTTAACAAAAAATTAAATTTTGATAAAATTGCACCCTGCATTTTATCACCACTGTTCAAACAATGGAATAAGTAGACGTAAAAGTCAACAGATAGTAATTCCGATTTTGAGAATTACAAAGCGTAACGTCGTAAACGTTTTAAACGCAGCATAAGACCCTTAAAAAAATATATTCACGATAAAAATACATAATCGTTAACATAGAGATGTCTAATAAGGTTATTTTTATCCGCAGAAAGCTTACTCGGTTTGGATCAATAAAAAAGATTTGATCTTAAAAATACCAGATGTTTCAAGTTTTAAAATAACTTTTGGGAAATGACGAAAATGTTCATTTTATAAAAAGAAGTAAAAAAATGTTCATTTAACTTGGATGTATAAAATGAATAAAATGTTCATTTAATTTGCAGTAATAACAATTGACATTGTTACTCAGAAAGATAGTAACTTCCAACCGCTTTTCGATAAGATAATATACAAGATACGGTAAACGGAAAATCTAAAGAAAAATAACTGTGTAGTTTCAATATAACCTTAGAAAATACAAGTTTATTTAAAATCTCTTTAGAATTTCGTAAAGAAACATACACAAATTTTTGTATGTCTGCAGTGGAAATTATGATTTCAGGAACAAAACCGAAAGCTTGGCAAAAAGACTGCGAAAAAACGCAAAATGGGAAAGGAAGCGTGATAGCCTTCACGTTGCCTGTTTTTTCATGGCCAAAATTACGTTATCAAATGCATGTTATGTATCTTGTACAGATGGGCAGATAAGGAGCAATTGAAATAGTAATTGCATAACGAACATCGTAATTGCATACAATTAAGTACCGCAAGCTAGGAAAATAATGCAAGGAATTGTAGGTCTAATTAATTCCATTCGCCGTGAGATAATCAATAGGCACTTTGCCCTGAAATACCATTTAAAAGTCTCGAACTTTCAGAACATTTTACTTAAGATAATAATAAAAAGTATCAACAAAAAAAATAAAAGGCAACAGAAAATTTATTCACCTACATCTTAAATGAATCCATCTTGATGGATTCATGATTAAAAGAGTGACTGGAATTGCGTTTCTGATTCATGGAAATCCTGCTCATGGAGTGAGTATTAATTGAAAAATCAATAAGTTGAACCATGCAATGACTAATCATATAATCAATGCAAGAGAGCCATGAACTGCATAGAGACATTAAGCCCCAAGTCAAATTTTACATAGAGACATTAAGCTCCAGAGTTTGTTACTGTTTAGAAAATTCATTTTTCGATTACAAATGATTCTTAGTCGTCCAAAGAAATAAGTTGAATCTTGTAGATTTTGCGTAATTCGATACAAACGCTTGATGACTTTATATGCCACATAATGGCCTTTTCGTCGACACGCAATCAATCAATTTGGTTAATAGTATCTGATAGGATGAGACGTAAATTTTGCAGATGAAAGTCAGTAGTGAATCTTTCACGATGAGTTTGTCGGACCCTTTTGTTTGGAAAAAGGTAACTTGAGTCGTGTCAAGTTACTTTCTAGAAAGATGAGGGTGTCTCAGCGATAACCAACACCGAAAAGTGCAAACCCTTGTCATTTTTATGTCTTAGCGTGACGTCGCGAAACTCTATATTTGCACAAGCATTTGTATACCCATATCAGCAAGACGAATGTTTATGAGCAGTGAGATATGAAGAGTGGGTGAAACTAGAGGGGCATTTAAACTCACTATTTGCATTTATAACGACTGTTATTAAACAAATCTTACGACCAAGCGGAAAAGGTGCACTGAACTTAATTCAGAAAAGAAATTTAAGTAATGTATACTAGACTTATCATTAAAATATGTATTAAAATGAACTTTAACAGGCTTCACAACGTAAAATGTTCTTAAAAGGGGGAAATAGGGTGGTTTTTTTTACAGAAATAGGAGAAAAATAGGGGAAACAATTATATATTAAATATAACCTTACCTTTACGTTTTCGCGTACTTAGAAAAAAAGTTTGTTTGATTCAACAAAATTTGGTCGAATCAACCAAATACATAAATACATTGCTGTATGGCCAAACAAAGTTTTGGTTGAATCAAAGTTTTAGTTGACTGAATCAAACATTTGGTTCATTCAACCAAATTCATTGGTGGATCAAAAAATTTCTTAGACTTAACCAAACGTTTATTCAAATCGAATAAATATTTAATTGAATCAACCAAAATTTGTTTGAAATAGCCAAATATTTGTGTCTATTCAAAGAAACAGCGTGTTTGATTCAAATAAAATTTTTTCCAGAGTGTAGGGCAAAAAGAAAAACAATCTTTTTATGAGAAATGCTAGGTAGCATAGCATTTAATATATGAATAAACTTTATTCTAAATTAATTTTTAATGTACATTAAAGTTAAACTTAAAGTTAAAGTTAAACTCTAATGTACATTAAAGTTTATTCATCTCTATATTAAATGTTCCATTCAGTCCACCAATTTTATACAAATGTCATACCAATCTCATAAAAATTAAGTTATATTTTTTCATATAAAATTTTTTATTAACAGCATAATTTTTTTCATTAAAAAAGTTACTTAAAAGTTAAAACGACCAGAAATTTTTTGAGAACAATCTGTTTGAAGTTCTGAACGTTCAAATGCACGAAAGTTTTTTCTTAGCTCAAATTTATCTTGAAATATTGTTTCAATTACAAATAAAAAGATGGATCATGAACTTTTTTATCATTACATTAGTTTCTTTGCTAAAAAATTAATATTTTAGAAAAAATTTGAGTTTAAAATGAAATCAAATAAAAATTTCATTCATCTGAACGTTCAGAATTTCAGGTACATTGAGAACAGGAAAACCCGGTGATGACAAATGAGTTTTTTAAAACTTTATAGTAGAAAAATACATCGAATTAAATAATTCTACGATTTAGAAGAATTTCGATTTGAAACTCTTTAAATTTTAAACACTTCAAATTTTTAATTGATCAATTTTGAAAGCTTTGATATTGAAAAATTAAAGTTGGAATATTTTCAAATTTTTAATTATTCAATTTTGAATCATTAATTCAGAAAACGTTTAATTTTTAAGACTGAATTTGAAATTGTACAATTTCGAATGTTTGAAAATCAAAATTTTATTTAAATCTCGAATTTCATTTTTAACTATTCAATGACAAATTTAAAAATATACAGTTTTCAATGTTTATTTTAATATTTCAAGCCTATTACAGTGAATCTTTTTCTCTACTTTTGGTCACTTATTTTTCAAAAAGTCACTATTGGTCCATTTTTTCAAAGTTACTTTTGGGCACTTTTATCAAAATTAAGTCAATTTTTACATTTTTTTCAAGGATTTTTTGCACTTTTTTTCATCATTTAGCTCCATTTAATCGTATTTTTTTCACATTTACATATTAAAAGTACAAATATCATCACATTTTTATATTTAAAATTTATGTCCTAGATAAATAAAACCTCAGGAATCGAGTAGAATCGTGAAGTGCACCTTTCTTCGATCGTTTTTTTATATTCGAAAACTGAAAGAGAAATCAAAGTGATCGTAAGACCAAAAAAATGGGAAACTTTGATTTCTCTTTCAGTTTTCGATTATGTCCTAGAATTGATACTTTAGAGTTTAGAAATTAAACAATTAAAATTCTCAAAAGTTCACAATTATACAATTATTTCAAATTGAAAACAATCACAAAAATCAAATCAGCGTAGAATTATTAAAAATGTTCAATTCAAAACGTTCAAAGTTTAATCAATTTGAATTGATTAAATATAATAATAACAATAATAATATAATGATAATAAATTTAAATATATTTAAAAAATTGTTTAGTTTCAAATTTAAATCGTTAAAAAAATACAATTTCAAATTAACAGTATCTAAAACTGAATAATGTTTAATTCAGAACGTTCAAAATTCAATACTCTTGAAGTGAAAGCATTCAAAATTACACAGTTTTTAATTAAAAGCGCTCCAAATAGAATTAGAATGTCGCTGAACTTTTCAATTTTGAAGGTAGCTAATTTGAAATTTTTCAGATTCAAACATTTCAATACTTTATTTTGAATCTGTCGAATTTTGATATTCTATATCATACGATTGCTTCTAATTTTATAATGTACAATTGAGCATTTCAAATTCAAAATTCAAAAGTCTTCAACGCTCGAAGTTTGAAATTAATTAATTTTACATAAAATATTTTAAAAAGTTCAGTTTAGAATTCTTGGTAATAAAATTTTTTAAGTTCAACAATCTAAAAATAAAAACTCTTCTTTTTTGGTATTCGATTTTGGAAGTGTTTAATTTTAAAAGCTCCTCATTTTTAAATTTACAAATTATCGTCGTTTTTCATTGAAATTATCAACTCTTGAACACTTCCAGATTTAAAATCGTCTATATTGTTTTTCTTAATTTTCGTATTTTGAAGGTAACTTAAAATATTGAAATCTCAAAAAATCCTTGAAAAAATCTAAAAATATTGTATCTTATTGGGTTTTATTAATTCAGTCCGTATTTAAGGGGAAGAAACGAGAAGAAAGGGGAAGTTTCTTGAAAAAGGGGTAAAAAGGGGAAATCTTTTTTTAAAAAAGGGGGGAAAATAAGGGAAAAGGTGAAAGACTGTGAAGCCTGCTTTAATCTGTGGTCTTTATATGAATGCACATAATTGTAAGTAAACTTTAAAGAAGGTTTGAATAAGCTTAAATAGGAATAAGCTTTAAATTATGTTAAGTTGTAAGAATACTTTTTATAAATATTTTATAGAGAAATTAAATCCAAGGAGTCGTATGTCACAAAGGCTATATAAATGAACAGTTAAGTGTCGTTGTTATTTGTATAGAGAGGCGAGGATTTCGATCAGTTCAGTTCAAAAGTTTATTCTTGGTAATTTGTGCTCTTAATTAGTAGATCTGTGATACAATCAAAATCCCAATAAGCTATGAAATGCTAGAGAACGACCTTTTATCAGAAATAATAGGGGATACGTAGTGAATCTATACCCTTATGCAGACATTCTCTGACTTAATTGAATCTATAAATGGATAGCGGAAAAGATCCCGGAATTGATGCTCTAAGGTTGACTAGTTTACTCTTTTATACCAGTTAGTCTAATAAAACTTCCATTAAGTATTTAACAAACTAGGACTGTACTATTTACACAAAATATAAAAGCCATATTTTAATCAATTTACTTAAAATTATTTTTTCAAAAATTACTATGAAGATATTCATCTGTAAACAATTAATAGTTCCTAATGAGTGATAAAGTGATATAACGCTTTGCAACTGTGTCGCATAATCCACAGGAAGGAATTAAGAATTATTATCAATCTTTTTCCAGAGTCTTATCAGTCTGCAATCTGTATACTTTCTGTTCATCAAAACTGAAGAGCAATTGACGTTATTAGGATTATGATGTTGAATCGCACAAACAAAGATTGAGATTCTCTTTTTGATTATCATGGTATGAAATATTCAATCAACTTACATAAAGAAAAATATTCTTCAGACAATATGATACATTGGTTTACTTTTTAAACATTTTAAACGTTGTTCTAAGTTTAATTTAGTTTGAACAGATATATTAAAGAACTAAAATCACCAAAGAACTCTATTGTCAAAGTTATAATAATATTTATTTTAAGTATATTTTTCTCTCAATCACTTTTAATGTATAACTGAAATTTATATTTAATGTAACTGAAATTTCAGGTACCCGTAATTGAAAGGGATTTTAATGCACTTTAACTGAATTTTAATGCACTTATAACTGAAAATTCGTTCATGAAAATCTTTTTCTTTCTGTATTTATGTGCTAGAATAGTATTTTTAATTTCCTTTTATAAAAAATTGTACAGTTATTATCATTCTATAATTCACAGATGTTTGAAAATATAATTTACACAGAATAATGCAGATAGAATCCAAAATCGGAACCTAACTTATAATTCACTTTAAATGAATTCAATTTTCAGATTCTATCATGTTTTTAAGATAAATAATTTACCTACAAAGTAACAAAAATTTGATCGAAGTGAAACCCAAAATGAATGATGCCAATTTTTAAACTGTATTTAAACACTAAAGTAGAAAACAACACGAGTGTACTGTCAAATTATCATGTCTTAATTTTAAAGCACACGTACTCGAAAATTCAGTTACGTGAATAATTTTAACTTCCAATACGTGTAACTAAAAGTTCAGTCAGATTTTTCTAACAGTGTGATACATTTATTAAATGCTTTTTGCCCTTGTTCATTGTTAATAAAAAATTAACAGCTAGTAAAATTTGTTTTGCGTCATATGACCTGATTCTATTCACGCTTAAACATACGTGTTTGCAGGTTTTAAATTACAACAGGTAATTTCTAACTTTTCTTCATTTTCTCATTATCTTATCTACTCCTCACACAGCGTACTTCGTGAAACGTTTTAATCTCAAGTAATGAGGAAAAACTTTCATTCTAATTTAAGGAAGAATAAAATTAACTTGTCATTTACAAAATAAACGATTGAAATTTATTAATTTATTAATTCGTAAATTAAGCTTTAATATTCAATTTTTATATCTGCATCTCGAAAAGTTACGTAAGAGAAATTTACTTCACGAGCAAGCAAAACGAGCTAAAGTGAAGACAAGTAACTTAATAAGTAAATTAACAATTTAATCGCATTGCATTAGGTGCAACAAATTGCAGAATTAAAGTATATTTTAATGGTGAACGTAGTTATAAAAATTTATCACTTTTCTGAAAATTGATGTACGACTTTTAGTTTACGTTGTCTTTTGTAATTTATGGTTTGTGCTTGCATTAAAACATTGATACTTTTTCCGAGACTTTTTCTCCGGATTGGAGTTCTGTTTCAGTTAAAACTGAAGTGAATTCAAATAGAATTATTTCCCTTTTTTTTTAGTTTTCAAATTGGAGGCATATTTTCCGAAGTAAAATTAAATATGAAGTGTTTGCTGGCAGCAGAAATGAGCGAATTTCAGACAAGACAATATAAACCTCGAATTGGCTGTATGCCACACGTGGATATGTGCACATCAAAATGAAGCATATAGAAAGGTACAGAACAAGCTCGAAGGTGTGCAATGATTAATAGTTCAGGATAATTACTGGCTCGAATCATTGAAACGTACATTCAAATGAGTTCCTCGTACACGCCTACCGTTTACACAAGCTTACATTACAGATTTAACACGCTGCTAATTGAACATCGAAGAAAAAGATCAACCACTGAAGCGATTCGTGATTCGCGTCTGATGCGAATTTCAAGGACCCTGAGAAGACATAAGACAATATAAACTTATATCCAGTGTGCCTTTCATGGCACACGGGATCTTGCCGACATTTCAACGTACCGATGGACATAAAAGTCAAGCTTCTTCATCTCAGGAGTTTACATAACTCAATGAAACTAGTTAAGTAAGGTACACCGGGAACTCGGATGGCGTCAAATCAGCAAGGTTACGGCTTTAAATTAGAAGCATCAAAGCCTCTTCTACTTGTAAAACTTTAATGCATGCTGACTTACTTAATCGTTAAGAAATAGCCTTCAATTTGTCACATAAACTCTCCAGTTCCTTTTTTAAATCACCGGATCCTCCTATCGCTTCCTGATATCTTATAAGAAATTGCCTTCTTTGGAAAAATCCTCAGACTTTCTAAATTACCTCAAATTGTTTTTAAACTGCATTTTAAGAATATTCAGGTCAATCGACTAAATAAAATAATTCTTCCAAATGGAGCTGTAGAGAATCTTTTCATGTGCAAAATAAATTATTTGATCCTGGAAGCATTATTTTTATACATTTTAATTTTTAAGCATAAAACAAATGTTACATTAAATAGAATTCTGTCTTGTCTCTGGAGGGTAATTGCAAAGCAGATTTAATTATATTTTGAAACATGCTTGCAAAGTAACAACTTTGAGATTGTTGGGAAAATAATTTTAATTAATGAATGAACTCATTAAGAAAGAACAGAATGGAAATAAAATGAAAATCCAAGCCAATTTACTATCCTCTAAAACTCAACTTTCCAATTTTTCAACCTTACCTCTTCTTTGTCCTGCTTTGGCCTGCGTTGTGGTTGCAATTAAAACTTTTTCTTCGTAAAAGAGAGTCACATTTATCTCATTACAAAGTTCCAGAAACTCAAACACACCGAGCCCGTCATGAAAGTGAATCCAAGGGATAGAAAAAGTTTCGACTTCTCGCATACGGTGTTGAATTCATTTGCATCACTTAGTATAAAAGTATTCAATTAGGAGAAAAGTAGATCAATGAATAGAATCAAAAATCAAAAAATTAAAGCCCTTTAAATTTTATAAACTTAAATATCAAATGTAATATCTCGAGTATAAGAAACGGATTAACTAGATAAGTGAAATGTATGTGTATGTATTGTCACGACTGACAATACAAGATGCAGTATTTGAGAAATTGTGTACGACTTTTCGCACAAATATGACAAATATTTATCATATCTGCAGAATCTTAAAGGTGCAAGGTAACAATGTTACACAACCAAGTCACAGTCGTATGCTAATAAAAGCTTTATCTCAGTACTGTTTTCCTTCAAGAAAACTAATTTCGCAACGTTGGTTGTGAATGATTTATTTTCGCATGAAATGTAAAAAAGTTCGATAACAATGCCTTTCGAGAACTGCGACGCTAGGAAGATATATTTTAAAAATTGTTAAAGTATTGATTTTTAAAACATTTGACTCTGAAAAAATATCAATCAATTGACATCGGAATATTTTTTGGTAAAAAATCATCAGAATCAATATTACAGTTGCCTGGATTTTATAGCAAAAGACTATACCAACTGTTGCTTTAAGGATGTGGTAGTCCATTTTGCTCAAGTCCTTCCTGTATTACGCAAATGCATCTGCAGCATATTTCTTTCCTGTTGCGTTGTTTTTTTTCACAAAAATGCCATCGGATAATGAGGAATCCGTTTTTCAAACTTAAGCGCGATAACAATATTCAAAGACTGCTATTACGTGAAGGTTGCTTTAACAAGCGTATATCCGGCACAATCCACGCGGAACATCCATTCCGGAAATCATATCTACGAGAATATGGAAAATCTTATCTCATGTTCTCAGGATATTTTCAAAGGTTCGACTTCCTATCCAAAAGCGATTTATTTTTATTGGTTTTACTAGAAAGCATAAAGAGTTGCAATTTAATACGACAGGATGTTTATATTCCTCGAAATTACTAAACTGTCAATTGAAATATTGATTAAATTTTTTAAATATGCATATACAGAGTTCACAGTGCAAAACACTCTCAAAAAGGGGGAAATAGGGTGATTTTTTCACAAAAATAAGAGAAAAGTAGGGGAATAAATTATATTAAAAACAAGACCGAGGATCTTGTTACGAAAATTTCCGTACAACTAGCATACCACAAACAGGGAGGACAGGCTATTGTTACGGAAAATTCCGTAATATTGGACACTGCCTAAATACAACCTTTATGTATCCGCGTGAGGTAAACAAAATAATCTTTTTATTAAAAATGTTACATTAAAGTTTTTTCAACTCTATATTAAATGTTCTATTCAGTTCTCAAATTTTATAAACATTTTATACAAATGTTATAAAAATTATGTTTGGAAAATGATTCACTTTTTTGCATATAAATATTTTTTACATAAAATGCTTTAATAATAGCATAATTGTTTTCAGTAAGTAAATTAACTTGTACCTAGTTATTGTGTAAAACAAAAAATTACCAGGATTTGTTTGGGATCTAGTTTGAGACCAGAAAAACCCAGAATAACCATTTTTTTTATTTTTAGCAGCCAAACATATCGGATTAAATTATTTTTAAAATTTCGAAGGATGTTGAATTTTTAAATTTTATTTAAGTCTAATTGGTAATTATTAAGTGACAAATTAAAAAATACACAGTTTTCGATGCTTATTTGAAATTTGGAATTTTAGGCTTAGAATTGACACTTTACAAATTAAAAGTTAAAATTAAAAAGTTCAAAATTATACAATTTTAAATTGAAAACAATCAGAAAGATCGAATCAAAGTAGAATTATTTAAAACTTGGAAAATTAAAATTTTGAGTAAAAGCGTTCAAAGTTTAATCAATTTTGATTGAAAGATATTTAAAAAATGGTTTAGTTTTAAATTCAAATTATTCAAAATAATACAATTTTAAATTAAAAGTACCTAAAATTGAAAATTTCTGAAATCGAAACGTTCAAAATTCGATAATGTCGCATTAAAAGCGCTGCAAATAGAATTAGAACTTCGCTGAATTTTTCAATTTTGAAGGCATGCAATTTGAAAATTTTCAAACACAAACATTTCAGAGTTTCATCTTGAATCTGTCGAATTTTGATATCATTAAAATTAAAACTGTTTAATAATATTCAAGAACCTAATTTGAAACTTAAAATTTTAAAGATTCTGAAACCCTTGCATTTTATATATTATAAACAATAAAGAAGGCTTCTAGTTTTATATTGCGCAATTTTAAGAATTTAAAATTATTTAGTCTATAACGCTGGGAGCATGAAATTTATTAATTTTACATTAAAAAATTCTCAGTTTAGAATTATTGGTAGTGAAATTTTTTAAGTTTAACGATCAAAAATAAAAACTTTACGTTTTTGGTCTTCGATTTTTAAAGAGTTTAGTTTTAAATGCTTGTCATTTTTAAATTTAGAAATTATCTTTATCTGCATTAAAATTATAAAATCTTAAACACTTTCAGTTTTTTTTAAATTGATTCATTTTGAAAGTAATTTAAAATATTGAAATCTTAAAATAAAGACTCCACAGAAAAAACGGGAGTATATA
>JBAGKK010499619.1:0-14923 GCA_037177015.1 Euceroptres primus | reverse complement strand
TGATTGGAAAATGTCATTAAGTTCCGAGAAAATGGATGGGGAATTTTTCTTTTCGTTCCAGATGCGCGTTTTTTCAAGTTTGGACGCTGATTAAAAATCCTATTTTTAATTTAAAAAAAAAAACTTGCTCTCGAGGCACTGTAGTACTGAATTGAGGCATTTAGAGTTTGATTGAAAAAAGTCATTGAGTTCTGAGAAAATAGTGGGAAATTTTTTTTTTTTTTTTTTGGTCCAGGCGCATATTTTCTCAATTTTTTACCACGATGTATAACATCTTATTTTCCGTTCATAGACGCAGAAGCAAAGTAGATTTGGAGCTATGAAGTTGCAAGAAGTTAAAAAATGTTTCAAAGACTTGAGAAAAAGTGTTTTAAAAAATTGAAAAAATGTAACAGGAAATTGAAAAGTTGCAAAAAAAATTGAAAAATGAAATTATAAAAAAATCCTTTGGTGAGAATGTGTATTTGAATTATTCAGAATTATCTACGTAATAATCTCATTTTAGAAAAAATGTGGGTTTTAATCCCTTGCGGTGTTCCACCCTTCATTTCAATACGTTTCCTCTGGATTGAAAATGGTATAATGACACGTGTTAAAAATTCTACATTTAAAATATGTACTTGAGTTAATTGTTAATGTTCTTAACTAAACGGTATTATTAAATTAATAACATTAAAAATTAATTAATAAATTTTGAATTATGATTTAATAATTGAAGAAATTAAGTTGTTAAAAATTAAATCATTTTCAACTGAAAACACTTAAAATTGTTTGGATTACATTTTAAATCTTCAAAAATTGTACGTCAAATTAATAGTATTAATAGTTAATTATCTATATATTATTTATACATAATATACAAATTACTATCAGCATTTGCAAAATTTTAGAATTATAAGAATGAATAGATATGCACCAATTTAATTTTAAAATCAGGCAAACAAATTAAAATTATTATTGAAAACAATTAAAAAACGTCAACATCACAACAATTATCATTAGTGAAGCAACTTCACACTGCGAACGGAAACCCATCAAGATTATTATTATTATTATTATTATTATTATCTAAAAACCAATCTCAAAATATAAAATAATAAAAAAACAAAAGCATCTCTGCGAACCAACTTCATGCTGCGAACACTTGTAGATTATTATTACTAATTATTAATATATGCAGTGTTTAAATAAATTTTACAAAAAAAATAAATGATTTAACATATTATTAAATAAAAAGAAAAAAAAGTTAGAAAAAACAGTATAGGCAGCGAGAGTCGAGCCCACAACCTCTCGCGTATGAGCCGAATACCCTACCGCCTAGCCTGAACTACCTGGGCAGTTAAAAGACGTTTTTTCCCGGCTATATGAGCAGCCTGCAATTTTACAAACCTGTTTTTCTCGAGATTGGCCAAGAAGCGCATCGAACCGCTTTTAGTCCAGGAAATGAATGATTTTTTTAGCACAACATTAAATAATGAAATCTGACTGATTATTATAGTAGTATTGATGCCTGGGATGAAGGAACTGGTCTTAGCTAAAAGAGATTGGAGTTTTTAACGTAGTATGCCATATTCAAAGTTGGTGAAATCATGTTCTTTGAAAATTGCGCCTAAACTATAAATCTGGGGAAAAAAAGTTTAATTGGAAACTGTAGGATTTAGTTATTAAAAAAATCTACAATTTGGTGTGTCGAACATTGAGATTGGTTAATTTGTTTACTTGCAAAGTAATAAAAACCTGCTAAAATGGCCTTTTTTACAATATCTGATTATTTTTGCAAAAATGCATGTCGACTTTTGAAAGTCTCTGAGAATGTTTTTTGACATGCTGTAAAAGTAATCCAAAGTAATCTAAAGTTTGAGCTCAAAATAATAAATAGTTTTTGAAAAAAGCTATTTGTTATTAAAAAACTGACTGTCTGTTAAAATGTAATGCCCACAGGGAAGCGGTGTCAACGCAATTAGACTGGACGATTTGTAATCCTAAAGAGTTGTACCATCATGTGCACTTTGAGGCAAATTGATTTTTCACAATTAAGTTGGTCAAAAATGGCTACAAAAAGGGGGTAAGTTTTTTCTGATAAACAAATCGAATAACTTCGTTACTTTTTATCATACGAAATCGGGGTTAGATTTATTTTAACCCTGGACTGGTCCTCTTCGTCGATGCGACGAACACACACGGCTGTTTTCAGTACTACGCCGCAGTGGGGTACCACTCCAGGGTTAAAGCTACCATTTTTACACAGATTTCAAGAACAACAGAATTGTTCGAGGTTAATTAGGAGAAATAATTTTTTTTTATAACTATTATTGCAGTTATAATTTTCAACAAAGAGAGCTTAACTTTTTGCAAGATGTAGTTGAAGACTTATACTGCTTGTAATAAAATTTGCAAAGAAATCAGTTGTGAATTTACTGTTGACAATTGCTGTTAATTTACGGACAAGATCTGTCGCCGTGTATGGTAGCGAAGTGGGGGAGCAAGTAGCCAGGTGCTCGCGCTGAAACTGAATAACTTTTTTCCTAACTTTTTTTTGCTTTTTATTTAATAATATGTTTAATTATTTATTTTTTTGTAAAATTTATTTAAACACTGTATATATTATAATTAGTAATAATAATCTACATTCGTTGAAACTGTAGGAACTTTAAAAATCTCGTGAACAAATCAACATATCAAGATGTTTTTTTTTTAATTTGGGCTAACTTTTTGCGCTGATTACAATTTTTCTATTAAAAATTTAAAAAAAAAACTTCATCTTATGCTTTAAATTGAAGAATATTTTTTTTCATTTCGCTAATTTCACAATTATTTAACTAATTTTTCAATTTAATGTAAACTGTATTTCATTATTTTAAATTTTGTTAATTACTGTTGAAATAAATGCTTATTTAATTAAAAATTTATTGTTAATTGAACCCCTGTCATAACGTTTTGTGGAAAAATAAAGAAATAAAGAACAGAATACATTAAAAACTTACAAAAAGTATTTTTGTGAAAGTATACAGTACCGTCGGCAATTATCAGATTACTTCAAAAAATCCTATTAAAAACTCGCTGGTCTGTTTTTGTGACTAACTCCACAAAAAATGAAGATACAAAGATATTTAAAAAATCGTTGGAAAACTTATTAAGGGGGGAGTCTCAAGTAAAATTTTCAAAAAATCGATTTTTTGCATAAATGAATGCTCTGACATGTTAAGAATATAAATCCATAAGTTTTAGAACGCATTACTGCGTATTAAGTGCTGCAGATGTATTTACGTTCGTCCGTCTAGGCACTCTGACGGTAGAATAGCAGGCAAGAGAAAACTTTAATCGCGTTTTTCTCGAAATCACTTTTTTCAAATTGGCGTTCAACATAACTCAAAAAATAATTGATACATCGGATTTCCCCTGCGTGTACTTACACATATTTGAATTCCTCACCAGCTGAACCTAAGATTTTAATGATCTTAAATTTTTAACTCATTTTATTACATAATTAAAGATAAAAATTTTTCGAAAAAATCATGTTATTTGTTTGAGAGCCTCGTATTATTATTAATTATGCATTTTTTCTTAATCTTTTTAGGTTCATCCTAAAATTCATCCACGTAAAGTTCATCCTAAATTTCATCCACGTGATTTATGTTTAAACCGTTTTAATTAACATGTAAATCCCTGTATATTATTCTTAAAATATGCGAAAATATATACTAAGACTTTCACAAAGTTTCATTAAGACACTTTAATTTAAAAAATTCTCGAAAAGCACGATAGCAATTTACTTAAGACTTTCCCCTTAAATTCCGCGTCTATTGAGCTCTATATGAAGTGTTTTCTATAAATATGGAACGAGAAAGCATGTGAGAAATATAGGGAAATTTCCATTTTTGGAGAATTTTCGTTCCTCAAGTTTGACTAGCGGCAACTTTCAGAAAAGTGATGGGAAAAATCTATCAGTCGTGCAGAATAAACCGTGAAACTTCCTCTTTAAAAAGGGAGCAAGAACTTGAGAAAATGTTCAATGGTTCTCGAATTATCATTAAAAAATGCAGAAGCGTGTGTCCCATGCGTTAACAAAGGATAGAAGATCGACTACCGCTCAACCGACCGTTTTTCGTCTCTAGACTTTTTATGTTAATTTGAGAAGCATTGAATATTTTCTTAGGTTCTTGGTCTCATTTTAAAGAGCAAGTTTCACGGTTTATTCCGTAGGGCTGACAGATTCTGCCCATCACTTTCCTGAAAGTTGAGGAACGAAAATTCGCCAAAAATGGAAATTTCCCTATATTTCTCACATGCTTTCTCAGTCCACATTTATCGAAAACACTTCATATAAGGCTCAATCGATGCGGAATTAAATAAGCTTTTCAACGATTTTCAAAATAGTCTGATAATTTCTGACGGTACTGTAACTTATTTATTTAACACAACAAATGCAAAGATAAAAGGAATTATCTAAATTTCAGATTTTGACAAATCAACGTAGATTAGATTTACGTATGGCCAATTTTTTCATCTTTATATTCTTTGTACTTTGCGTGTTAAATAAATAAGTTATACTTACAAAAAAATAAGAGAGTCCCGGTGGCTCAGGCGATAGCGCGTCAGCCTTCCGAGCAGGAGGACTGGGGTTCGATCCCTGTGCCGGTACCAATGGAAATTTTTCTATGTACTTCAAACCGGGGCTCTGGTGGTTCGGAACCAACCAAAACTGTAGGTCCCCTCAAAAGAGGCCAGTGTCCTCCCACGGAAGGGGCTCCATGTCGAGGGGACTATTGCTTGGGAATCACTGGTCGACTTTGAGAGGCTCGGAAAAGAATCAGCGATTTCCGAGCGATGAGGCTCCATGTCAAGGGGACTATCGCACGCTGGTCGATGGTCATTTTCGAGTAATTTACACACACATACAGAAACAGATATACATACATAACACACCAGGGCAGTGCGCTGGTGTGTTAGCTAATATTTATATATATATATATATATATATATATATATATATATATTGACCAACATTTACACTCTTCAGCAATTTCTCACCCCCTAGACGTACAAGTCCGTTGACAAAACAAAACACGCGATTCTTATTTCAAGCTCCACTACAAAATTATCATTAAAAAAGTGGACGTTAGAGGGCGTCAGCAACGTGATATTCCTTGCTTTGTTTATTGGACATAAATTAAATTGGACAGTGTGACTCTAGTCTCTAGACCGATGCGATGTATAGAGATATAATTTTATAATGGAGTACGTCTTCGGATTGGTTATAGAATACAACAATAAATTGATTAAAATGGTATAAATTTGTTTACCTGGAAATTCAATGTTGATCGCCTTCCTTAACTTTTTATAATTATAAATCCAGTTGATGGAATGAATTTCTCCTCGAGGTGATATAATTTTTATCCATTGGGGATTATTATGTTCGAATTGACCTGAACTTGTAGTCCACTCTTTTCCCATGCTACCAACATACAGTTGTTCGTCTTTCACAGTTGCCCACTCACTTTTAAAACCTGCATGCAATTATTCAACAAATAAAGTAACTTTTATAAAAAATAGCATGACTGATTATACGATGACTTTCACACATTAGAAAGAAAATCTTATTCTTAGCTCTCTACTTATTCTCTTCTGAGGATTTCATTCAACAGGTGCATTAGACTACAATGAGCGTTTTCAACAATATTATTTATGTAACGCAAGCATAGTTTACAAGTCTTTCACAAATTACGTGTAATATGAGACCACCTGTTTTTTGTGAGATGAATAAGTTCTCCTAATTCTTATAATCTATGAGATAACTTTTTTCTCAAAATAATACAAAATCTATCGAAATTCTGCGTTCATTAAGCCCAAGGTTAAGTGATTTTGTCAATTCTGTAAGGAAATGCAAAAATAGGGCATTTTTCAATTTTTTCTATAACTCTCAATAACTTACGTAAAAATTAACGTTTTTTAATGTCCTTGGGCTTATTATAAAGATCCATCTATCCATCCATCAAATTTTATGAATATATGCAGAGAACTCTCTATTTTTCCCCCTCAATTCTGCCAAAGACTGAACTTAGCACTGAAAAGTTGAACAATTTGAATAATGTATCATTGTTTATAAAAAATTTTAAACATTAGTCTTTGTTATATTTTAATAAATTTAATTAGAAAACATAGGAATATTAATTTCTATATTTCATGTGATTAATTTTTCTGAGTATCACGCTTATATACAAGAAACTGATCAAGAATGTCGAGAAAAATGAGGGTAGTTGAATATTTACGAAACTTGGTATCCTAATGTTTTTAAGGTTGTACAATCCGAATCTGACGTCAGATTTTCGAAATCCAAAATGGCGGACCAAAATTACAAAATATGCTTGGACTTTTTAAATATTTATTGTTAATGATTTCATAACTTAACTTATTGTCTCTCAAAAATATTGTTTTCGAGTTAGTAATCCCGGTAGCAATTCGCCGCCAAATAGAAAAGGCGAGCGAACCGACTGGGAGTACTTATCTGGTACTATTTAATTTCCTATACCTTATACACGTAGAAAACTTGAACGCATCTCACCCGTAATCTTAACATCGTAATTTCTAAGCCTGTATTTAACAAAAAAAAACAATTTTAAAACAGCTAATGAAAGTTAAAGAATTAAGCTTTCTGTTGATATAAATCAAGGAAGGCGAACCCACAGGCATAGTGCCAAAATCTGTCAACTCGTCAATCGATTCCCGGTCATTTTCTCGAATAATCCCGATGCCTGATCCCGATCCCGATTTTCCCAATAATCCCGAATCTATTCTTCCGAAAAATGTTTTCACGAATGTCATTTTCACGAATACTATTTCCCCGAAAACGACGTTCGAGCAGTGGAATGTTGTTTTCGTTTCCTTGTTACAAACAAACAAAACGGACAAGTTGGTTCTTGCGAGCTTAGGTTTGCGTGTGTGAAATTTTCTTTGAATTCTTTGAAGGCTTTGAATTTTAAAATTTTTGTGTAAAAATGGAGTCTGACGGTCGAATTATTGGATCCAAGTTGATTTTGGAAGGCTACACTTGTCTAAAATCGAAACCTCGTCGTGGAAAAATATATTGGGATTGTCAAAGGTTACGCGAAAACGAATGTAAAGCGAGAGCGATAACCACTGACACTGGCCCAGAAGAGTCGGTAATCATTTTTAAAGGTCCACTGCAATCTCCTTATACTCACCCACCGGATCGCGAACACTGCGGAGCTGAGGTTATTAAGATCAAGTAAGGTATTTGATGTTTACTAAACAGCGGTTGATGTTTACACGCGATATACCCGTTCTTTACACTTTTTTTCAATGCTTTTTTTCAAGTTTGAAAAGGAAAGCTGAAGAGCATCCGAGTTACCTCCCGCGCAGATTTTACGAGCCGAGTTAAGCTCAGTGTCTGAGGGTGCTTTGAGTCAACTTCCGGAGAGAGAGCAGCTAACAAAATCTTTGAGAAGATGTCGTCGCGCCAAACTACCGCCTAATTCAAAATCATTAGCCGATTTTGAAAAGTTACCGAAACGTTTTACGCATACACTCACTGACGAAACATTCTTGCTGTACGACTCTAAGAATGACGAAGCCTTCGTTGGTTCGCATGAGTCACAAGGGGTTCTTATATTTGCTACACGCCGCAATTTGGAGCTTCTTGCTCGCTTGTCGATGTGGTTTTCAGATGGAACCTTCAAGGTTCTGTATACTGGTTGAATTATCACGTAACCTATTTGAAAATGTAGTGTAATGTAAAGCTGATAGTGTGATTCTTTAAATAAAATTACACACATGCAAATGACACCAAAAAGTTATACAAAGTATAGTCAATCTCGCACAAATTTTTTACTAACTTCTACTACTACTATTGAAAATTGCAGGTTTGTCCAACAATATTCACTCAGGTGTTTACAATCCTGGGACTGGTTACACGACAGCACGCAGAAGTTGCATTTCCGTTTGTTTATGCGCTGTTATCGTCGAAAGAATCACGAGAATACGCTACTGTACTTCGTGCTGTGCAAGCGGCGGCTGAGAGGTATAACATACAGAATTTTGCACCTTCAAGGGTCATGACAGACTTTAAAATGCCTATAACAAACGCTTGCAAAGAAGTATTTCCTAATGTGCCCATATCTTGCTGTTTTTTCGTCTGGATCAAGCGATGTACAGGAAAATACAAAGCGAGGGTTTACAAGAAGCATACAACGACCCTGAAGATCTTGAAATAAAGACATGCTCATATGTTACTGTCGCTGGCATACGTTCCTCCCGAAGATGTAGCCAATATTTTTCGACAATTCGATGATATCCCCGACAAACTGATCTTCATTTATGACTATTTCGCAGAATTTTACGTGATCGGCATAATCGTTTTAGGCTGGTCGTTGGAAAACATCACCCCGACTTGTACTCAGCCCTCCTTGAATTTCAAAAAGAACAAGCTGATGTAAAAATCATGATCTTGGAGTTAAGTTTAGGAAGAAGTATGAAGGCAGCGCCAAAGAAGAAGTGGCTTCAAGTCCAGCAACGTATCCAACGCATCGTTCAAGAATATTTGAATTATAGAAATGATGACACCGTATTAAATTACCTCCGTAATATTGCACACAATATTGTATTATAAAAAAATTCAAAATTTGTACGTGAATTAATAAAAAAAATATTATTCGGGAAATAATGCGTTCGTAAAATTAGCATTCGGGAAAGTGGATTTCGGAAAATGGGCGGGAACCCGTCAATCTCCTCTCTTACCACCTTCAGTGCGAGCGCGGCGAGACAGTAAAAGGAAAAGAGGAGAACTCACGTTGAAGCGCTCAAACAAGTGGAAGAAAAAGGAGACAGGGAAAGCGCCGTGAACTAACGTTCACCTACCCTGATATAAATTTAATAATGTTTTCTGAAGATTATATTTGATACGCGTCATTTCCCCCTGGGGTGATCAGGGTGTCTAGCGATCAGGTCATTTAAAATTTACAGGCTTTTCACGGTGTTTTCCTGGTCATTTTTTCCTCCGATCAAGTTAAAAATGTCTTTTTGTGATTTTTGAAAGTGAACGTATACATAGAAATGGAAATTTTAACATAATATACATATACAAAATTTATATCGTAAAGAAAATAATTATTTATTTATACTTGCCAAACTTATCATTATTGGCAGACTGAAGTGATAAATATTAATCAAAAGTACATATTTTTAAACTTTAGTAGCACGTAAAATAAATATTTTTAGTCATTTCGGCATTTTCATTTGGCTTTTTCTCGATCACATGACGAAAAGCACTGTATTTGCCATGTCCAAACGAAAATTTTGGCTCGAGCGATTAAATCCTTCGGCTTCGTCCCGTGATTTAAACTATGCTCTCGCCAAAATTTGCGTTTAAACTTGGCGAATAATGTACTATTTTAAATTACTCAGTCAAAATCACTAGTTGCTTAGATGCTATTAAAATCTAAAGAATAAAAAAATAAAATATAAGTATAATCCCGATCCTAAATAAAATTCCCGGATTTTTCCCGGTAAGATAAAATTCCCGAGTTTTTCCTGATTTTTCCCGATAAAATGAAATTCCCGGGTTTTTCCCGATTTCCTGGTCCGCTAGACACCCTGGTGATTTATCAGAGAGGAAATGCTGTATCTATGATCGAAGAGGGGAATAGCGAGAGCTTTGCGTCCCGCTCCACATGAAGGCCTCGCGCCGGTCGTGTACCCGGTCTTCTACGTGGAGTTCCTATTCTTCGCCCCCTCCCGCCCTTCGGGGGCTCTGGCGGTCTGTGGTCTGACGGTGCTGCCGTAGGTGAGCTACCTCCTGGCAACCCGGTATCTTTGGTGCCCTCCTGGGCCTGAGTGGTGGCTCCAACCCTCCAGAGTGAGCATCGGGGTCCAGAGGATGATGGCGTGACTCCCCCTGACTCACCATTCGCCGTAATTTTTATTTTGCCGAATTACTCTTTGCCATAATTTTTATTTTTCTGACTTACTATTTGTCATAATGTTTATTTTCCCGAATTACCATTTGCCATAATTATTATTCTTCCGAATTACAATTTGCCCTAATTTTTCTACTTCCGAATTATCATATATCATATAGATAATTTTTATTTTTTCGAATTACTATTTGTTCTAATTGTCAGTTTTTCGAATTACCATTCGTCATCAATTTTATTCGTCTTCATTTACATTTAACCTATTTTCTATTTCCCCAAATCACCATGTGCCATAATGTGCATGTAACATAAATTTTATTTTTCCTAATGGAAGTTCCGGTACTCTGTATCGTATGTTATGTTCGCAAATAAAAATGCGCCGATGTTTTTCTTTTTCCAAATATTATTAACCTATTAATTTAGATTTCTCAGTAATTCCTGAAAATTGATTATTAATTTTGTGCAATTACCCAGATAGCACAACATATTGCCAGAACCTTCCAAGAATATTCTGCTGGAAGGTTTTGGTATATTTCACTGAAAGGTTCCTGGAAGGTCCTGGGAATAAGATAAATGACCGCCTAGACTGGAATATTCCAAAAGAGGGTTCAGGGAAGGTTCCATTGGAAGGTTCTAAAATTTATTTTTTCACCAAATAGTTAATTGAAGTAAATATATTTGTGGCATTCTGGAAAATCTCCAAAAACTACTGCGCAGCCGTGGGTACCGTATAAAACTACTGTGCATCGCTTGCACATGTTTTTGAATTTTAGTTTCTCGGAGAATGTGCCCTGAATCTTCCATTGGAATATTCCAGTCTAAGCGGACATTTATCTTATTCCCAAGACCTTCCTGGAACCTTCCAGTGGAATATTCCTGGAAGGTTCTGGGAATGTGTTGTGCTGTATGGGTATATGTAAATAAATTTTTTTTAAAAAGACAATTATTAATTCAAAATAAGAACAATAAAAGTCGAAAACTGAATTCTTTAATAGATTTGCAAGAGAAGAAAATCTTTTAATGTATGAAATTTTTTTCTTGAGATTACAAAGTTTTTTAGTTGCTTTAATTTTAATTGTAACATTAATTATAACATTGGCTTCCATTTCCGGTACCGATACTGACAGTAGCTTTTGTGTTTTGAAGTGCTAACTTTTTGACTTTGGTGTGGGAAGGGGGTTAGAGAAGAGACAAAGTGGTGAGTAAGGGGAACAAAGGTGAGAGAACAAGGGTAAGTGAAGGAGTACGTGAGGAAAAGCGGTAAAAAGAGAGAATCAGTTAAACTTGGGTGGGAGTTTTTTGAGGTTAGGAACCGGGTCGATAGCTTTTAACGAGGAAAGGTTACTGGCGGGAGTATGTGGGGGTCTAGAGAGACAAGGAGAGAGTGTGGTGAGATTTGGGAATGTTCATAGACGGTGTTGGTAGGGGTTGTTTAAAGGTATAAGAGCTGAAGGAAATTGTCGGAATGTTCATAGACGGTGTTGGTAGGGGTTGTTTAAAGGTATAAGAGCTGAAGGAAATTGTCGGACAAGGAAAAGTGAGTGGCAGAGAAGGTGGGTCTATTCAGTAGATAAAGCAGGTAGAGATGCCGGTCCAGCATATTCAAAGAAGGCCACCAGAGAGCAGCAGCAGATGGGGGAAGAAGGCGCTGCGCCTTAAGCGCAGAACGAAACGGGAGAGATCCAGAGCGAGAGTACAGCGAGTAGGGGTAAGGAGGGTGAAGAGGCAGTCAGCGAGTCCAGCGAAGGCGAAGACGAACTGTTCAAGACGCTTGGTAAGGAGGGGATAAACGCAACAATAAATCGGCCGAGACACGGGACAAAAACGTGGAAGGCCGACGAATCTGGAAAGATTGAAAAGGCAAAGGTCACAAGGACAGTGAGGGGGGGGGAGAAAACGGGGAAGGCTAAAAAGAAAAAAAAGGATGGAGATGGGAATAAAAAGAGAAACAAAGTTAAGACAAAAAAGAAAACGACGGAGAGAGAGAAGGGGGGAGGGAGGATGAGACAACTCTAGAAAAGTTAGAGGCTCTTCTAAAAATGTTTAGAGAAGAAACATGCAGAGGTTTGAAGTATGTGAAAAAACAAGGGAAAGATGTAAAAAAGCAAGGGGATGAGGTTAAGGAGGAAGCAAGAAAAATAAGAAAGAAGTGGGAGCAATGGGATACACTTTAGAAAAGGGAAAAGGAAAAAGTGTTGAACAAACTAGAGTGTATAGAGAACAGACAGAAAGTGAATGAGGAAGAAAAAAAATGAAATGACACGATTAGAGGAGAGAGTGGACAAACTGAAATTAGAAATAAAAACGGAAGGCAAGGCAAAAAATGATGGGGGTGGAGGGTAAAAGAGTGTGAAATATGAGTGAGGAAAATGAGTATCTGCGTAAAAGATTGAATGAGATAAAAAGAAGGATGGAAGGGGAAGAAACAGGAAAAAGGAAAAATAATTTAGTTCTCAGAGGAATGAAAGTAGAAAGCGAGTCGGGAGAGAAAGAAGTTAAGAAATTGATGAGTGATATTGGGATGCAAATAAGGTTTGAAGAGATAAGTAGAATAGGAGGAAAGAAAGAAGGGAATAAAAATATATTGTTATTGAAATTAGGAAGTGAAGAAGAGAGGAAAGAGGTGATGGAGAAAAAAAAGCTGCTCATAGGAAGGAAAGAAAGGATAGAAGACCTGACATGGAGAGAGAGAAAGAGAAAGTGGCTAATTGAGGAGAGAGCCTGGGCCGAGAGGAAAAAATGACAAGCCGTATGGATAAGAAGGGGCGGCTATGGGTGAATGAGGATGATTGGATATGGAATGAAGGTATAAAAGAACTGTGGAAAGGGAGGAAAAGGTAGAAGGGGGGCAGGAAAAAATATGAGAACGTAAACACGGGGAATAAAACGGGGTTTATAGAAGACAAGGGGGAATGAAGAAGAGGAAGAGAGGAGAGAAAGATAAAGAGGGAGGCGTGAAAATGGCGTTTTAGAACGTGTAAGGGTTGAAGAACAAGGATGAACGGTTCTGGACAGTGACACAAAAGTGGGATGTGATAATGATAAGTGAAACGTGGGCCGATGAAAAGGATTGGAAGTGTGTGAAGAGAAACCTGCCAAAAGCATATGTTTGGACCATGCACGGAGCAAGAAAGGAACACCCGATAGGTGGAATGGTTTCAGAGGTAAGAAAGGAATGCAATAAGCTAGAGAGGTGGAGAAGAAATAGAGGGGACGATGGTGAGGAGGATTAGAGTGGGAAGAGCAACGGTGACAATAGTCTGTGTATAGAAGAAGAGGAGAAGAGGAAGGGTAGAGAGAGATAAGGAGGTGGATGGAGAAAAAGATGAAGAAATGGTGTTGAAAGGAGGAGACCAGAATGTTTGAACAGGGAATAAAGGGGAAGAGGAATGGGACGAAGAAGTAGGATGGTTTATCTGAAATGGTAAGGCGAAAGGAGACGAGGAAGGGAAGATAACGCTTACAGGGAAAGGGAAAACAGTAATAGATTATATCTTAGCGGAAGAAAGAGCAAGGAAGTAGGTAACGAGAGAGGATTCGAGGACTTCCCGGTGATAGCAACATTGAAGGGTGGAGGGCGGAAGCATGGCAGAGGGAAAAAGGAAGAAGACGAGGAGCGGAAGATGAAAATGGGCAGATAGGGAGAGAGTTAGAAGAAAGAATGAACAATGAGAATATGGGAATTACGGAGGAGGTAGGCGTGAACATGCTACTAATAAAGTGAAAAGGAGTGATAAAAAAAACTAGAGAAGAGATAAGCCCGAAAGAAGAAGGGATGAGAAGAGGCTGGTGAGAATAGGAAAACAGAAAAGGGAGGAATTCTGGACAGGAAGGGGACTTAGGCAGGGATGCCCTTTGACCCCATTGCTTTTCAGTCTACTACTGGCAGACTTGAAGGAGAAAATGGGAGTGAAGGGAAAGGAGGAACTGTGCCGGGAAACAGTAAATTATTCTCCTTAGCATACGTGGATGATGTAATTTTGTTAGCGGATGATAAGAGAGGTATGAATCTGATGATGAGAGCGTTTGAAGAGTATGTGAAAGTGAATGTAAGTAAGACCAAGATGATGCGCTTCAGGAACAGAAGGAACAAATTGGAGTATGAATGAAAGGTAAATGGCCAGTGTACAATAAGAGTAATTTTACTTTAAATAATTTTAATTTTTTGACTAGCTTGCACGTGTTATGTAGGATCGACTATACTACATATATATCATATTTTTTACTCTCAATATGTATTTCTTCTTTCTTTTCGTCATAGTATATTGACGATAAACTTTGTTTATATTAGCCCCACTTTAGGGCGAGGTGTGAAGTCTGAGAATGTCAGTCTGGAATGAACATTCGACTATGAAAGATTGTATTCTTGTTCTTCGAATTTAATAAAAATTATATTCATTTTTCAATCCAGAAGACAAATTATACGAAATCCTTTTCCCTAGTGATGTTACAGTGCACAAATATACATGGTCCTTCGAGCCGGATAAAGGGAACTTTTTCTAAACTTTTTCTAAAATCGTGCAAAAAACTGCAGTTTTCTTTATTCACTGTTTACATGTATACGTATAAACAATGCAAGTGTGGTGCATATAAACCAAAGTGGCAGTGGACAGTGACAATCAGTGGCAAAAGTGAACGTTTGACGTAGAGTCATTTATTGTACTATTCTTTGTACTATACGAACTACAAACAGTCACTATATTAGTGACATTCACACGAAGTTTTTGTTAAGGGTAGGTACCAAGTCCTTTCTGCAATTCATCAATACAATTCAACATCTCACGAGACGATGCGTTCAAACATTTCGTGAGAGATTGAGGCAAGACTATGCGATATATCACCTTACAATACGAACAGCAGGTCAATGCGACTAAAACGTCCTGCAACTAGGCACAACAAGGCTATGCGATCAAACATCTTGCACCAATGCGCTTGGAGACGATGCGAATAGACGTCTCACCTTCGAAATATCATTCTTTTACAGGGCAGGATCA
>JBAGKK010499608.1:0-14924 GCA_037177015.1 Euceroptres primus | reverse complement strand
GGATAGAGACGCGTGGCGGTCTCGGGTAGATGAGGCAATGAACTTTCGAGTTCCAAATGCTGATAAATAATAATAATGAGCGTTTATTATATTGTTAATAGATAAGTGAAGTTTCTTATAAGGAGAACTTTTAATACTGGGCCTCAAATACCCAGGTTTTACACATTCTGTTGTGAAAACAGGAGATAAAATGCGCTCTTGGCATTTTCGCATACATCGACCTCGTAAAGTTGATCCATTTATACTTTATTATTATTTCACGAACGCAATATCGTGGCTTAGGATGCTCGTCGTCAAATTAGCTAAAACTGCCCGTGTCACTGGATATATACTCGGTCGTATAAAACTGTGAGTGTTTATGTGTTGCCTACCAAAAAAAGTGAGAAAGAAGTGGAAGAATATAGTAAAAGCAGAAGCCCAGATAGCACGCAATATTCCATTCATATTCCCGAAATATTCATTGTGACATTGGAAATATTCCCAAGGAACATTACAGCAACGTCTCAGGAATAACATAATCTCTGACCTTTGGAATATTTCAATGGAATGTTGAGCAAATATTTTTTAGAAATGTTTTTAGATGATTCGCCCTGAAACCTCAAATATCTCTACGGAATATTGCCGGAATGTTATTTAGAATGTGTCTCAAATTTTTCAATGGAATATTCCCGAAACATTGCAATGAAAGTGAATGAAATTTTTTTCTAATATTCTAAATCGCTCTGTTCGGAATATTTCAACGAGTACGCTTATTCGCTCGTATGATATTGAATCATAAAAATCGATCGTCTTTTTTGCTTTATTTTATCTACAACAAACACAATACACATACAATATTATTATTATTACAATCTGCTACTATAAATTATTATTAAACGTCGATCATAAGCATTAAAACAAACGTATATTATACCAAATTCCTAAAAAACTACTTTACATTGTTGCAGTATCGGCCATTAGTTTGAATATTATATTTTTAACCATTTTTTGTACAGAGACATAGAGAATTATACAAAGATAGATATTTAAGAAAAATATCGGCAATTAGCTTAAATATTATATTTTTAACCATTTTTTGTACAGAGACATAGAGAATTATACAAAGATAGATATTTAAACAAAAATATATCGAAAATTTTCTGATTTACCATTAAACTGATCATTTTTGGCGAGTACATCAACAAATTGCTTCTGATGACAAAGGTTGACAGTACCTGAATTCCTAAAAATTCATGAAATTACTTTTTCAATTTAGAAAAAACTCTGTGATGCACATAAAATCAATTTCGATCTTTTGGCAGCTTTAGAAATTTCGCAATTTTAAAAATATTTCCGTAAAAAAAGTAACTATTTAATTTTAGTTTAGAAATATTGCCAGGATGATATGGGTAATTGCCAAAAAGTTTACCATATTAGACCACGAAATTTCCGAAAAAAATAATTATTCCATGCCGCCTAAAATATTTTTTTTTAAAGACGACCAATCCAAGTGAGTATGAAAAAACGAAATAGAGAGATCAAGGAATATATGTGTGATAGTTATGAATTCTATATGAAAATAACTCCTATACCACCTATGTTTCTGCGTAATAAGCGTGGAGTTTTACTTGACTTCTGAATGTTTTCAAGTAATGTGAATGTATAGGAAGTTGATGTATGACTTTAGGAATGGAAATTATTTTCTGGAAGTTTGAAAAGAAAAAATGAAGTCGGACGTCTCTAACCTCAAAAATCGTGAAGTTCGCAATGTATGACATTCGACCTTGACAATATAAATATTTGCAGAATCTTTTAAAAATATTCCAAAAACAGGTAAAAATTATTAAAAATATGGAGAACATCTGTGATTGCGCGATTTATTTGATATTGAATACACATTTTCAATATATCCTCTTGTTTAATAAAATTTTGAATTAATAGTTCGATAAATATGACATTTTGTAAAATATATTGTGCAAAAATAGTGATTATTATTGAATACTATTTGAAAATACTGATGAGAAATCGATTTTCAACTTCATGAAAATTTTCGTTAGCCTGAAATTAACAAATCTACGTCGTATTTTGAATAGTTTGAATCACGATCTTCGACTTTTATCTTAAAATAACAAAATCGTAAAACGTGACACAAAACTTTGGGGACAGACTTAAAAGCGATTTGTCGTATCTTTGACCGTAAAATATTCAACTTATCACTGCATAATCATCTTTTGCAACTAATTTCAATCGATTTTCATAAGCCCAAATTAATAAAGAAAATATTTTTGATGTTATTTAGCAATCTTCTATTTTAAATTTATATTTTGGGACATCTCGTAACCTGACATTTTCCAAACATTTTTATTTATATTCACCCATATATTATATTATATATTGTATTATCCACCAATATATTGTTTGAAGGAAACTCTAAAATGTTGTAAAGAGAGAATTATATTATTAAATTAAATTGAATAATGAATATTATTTAAAGTTAGAGTGGTATTTTGTCGAAAATGAAATTTCAAAGTTATTGCGATTTGAAATATTATTACTCTTTATTGAATTGTGACATGTTGGAAGACATGTATTTTTCATTGACACTCTATATGCAATCGTTGATAATATTTCATTGGCTATGGGGTCTATTTATTAAGATCTACTTAGTTGTAAAATAAACAACTAAGTAGATCTTAAGAAATAGACCCCATAGCCAATGAAATATTATCAACGATTACTCTTTATACCTGTTTCATTCAAAATAATTCTATAGAGAGTAGAAATAACATACTCATTCTCCTTAAATTCTCATTAAACTTCTCCTTGAGCTCATTTGAGGTCGAAATTAAAAACGTCATTTTATATTTTCGAATTACATCTAACCTTAACAATCTTTCTTTCAAAAAATAATAGTTCCTCCAGTTTGAAAGTACTTATGTAAAAAATTACTATTCGCTTTAATTTTAAATACATTTTACAATGCAGCAATAACAACTTAAAATAACTACACATTTCAAAATAAAAAATACCGGAATAATAAAAAATGCACATTTTTAAAATAAAATGAAAAAGTGTGGTTCACTTGAAAAAATAACGTAAACGATGTTACTGTTTATTACATTCATTCCTTAATATCCGGGATATAGGTATGAAATCTCTAAAAGATTTGTTAAAATGATAGTGAGACTCGCAAGATGTGTTCAGCCTTCAAAAGTTCCTCGACGACATTAATCTTCATTTTTCTATTCCACAATTTCTACCATTTTCTGCAACTTTATTAATATAATTGATTTCTTTACATTAGTAAAAACACTGTGTCTTCCTAACAACGAAATATAAGGTTCAATAAAGTTTCAGTAGTAATTTTTGATACCTAGGGATCGTTCACATATTACGTAACGCGGTTTTCTTTTATTTATGTAGTTCTGCCCTTCTCAATTTTACGGTAATTTTATTCTTATCTTTATTTAAAAAAAAGAAAATCGCGTTACGTAATATGTGAACGATCCCCTATGAAAAAATACTGAAGTGAGCTATGAGCTAACATCATTTTTTTAGAAATAAGAACTTTAAATTGTTCTAATAGCTCACTTCATTCGATTTCTGTCATAATGGTCCAGTCAAATTGTCATTTTATATCGAATTAACTTACGAGCGCATTTCTTTCGCTTAAGCGCTTCAGTTTGATTATATACCATCTGATTTTGTGACAAGAATTTCGAATCGGAACCCAGGCATATTTTTTGAGAAAGGTGCCAAAAATCACATATGCGTGAATTGTTGCTCTCCTATGGATTTTAAAGAAAAAAGATAGAGAGAGGAAAGAAAGTAGACAAAATTCTGAGAAATTTTGAAAAAAAATAATGTTCTAGCACCAATACTTTCAGAGATACAGCGTTTCGAAAAACCCTGGTTTTTTCGATTTTTCCCCAAAAATCGTAACTTTGAAAAAAACTATCTAGAATCTGTATAATCGATTGACCTACAGATGACTTCAAGTTAATTTAAGACAAAGAACAACCTTCTAGATCCAATAGATCGCGAGTTACGACCTCTCAAAGATGACACCTTCTTGCCTGTTTTTATGATAAAAAATCATGAGTTTAGTTTTTGTGAACTAGAGCATCCCCTAATAAATCTACATTTCTGCAATCTGGACGTGAAAATTACATCAGCATAAATGAAAGAGGACTCAATTCTGAGAAATTTAAAAACGCGGTTCTAACTTAAATAGGTCAAAAGTTATGAACTCTCAAAGTTGACCTTCTCCGTCTTTTGTGAGTCAAACGTACCAAAAAATGTATTTTCAGTTATGTTTTAAATAATACAATAAAATATAATGCACTGAATGATTACAAATGATCAATTAAACATCTCTTATAGATAAATTAATAATTATTTAAATTAATTAATTTGTTTACAAATTAATTTTTCATTTTTCGCACATTTTTCATTCGTTTTTTCGCAGAAATTAATTTAAAATGGTTTATTCGTCACTTTTCCTGAGTAATGAAACATATTCATAAATAAATAAATATTATTAAAAATTA
Source organism: Euceroptres primus (assembly GCA_037177015.1). NCBI lineage: Eukaryota > Metazoa > Arthropoda > Insecta > Hymenoptera > Figitidae > Euceroptres > Euceroptres primus. The sequence continues at coordinate 10,395 of JBAGKK010499608.1, read as the reverse complement.
AGTTTTCATTTTTTCAGCACTTACGACTGCTTTTGTTCCTTAAATTAATTAAAAATAGGTAAGTATTCTTTGTAATGAAAATTTTCATTACCATGAAAGTTAAGTTTTCTCTTTTTCAGAACGTACTACTACTTTTGTCTCCTAAATTAATTGAAAATAGGTAAGTATTCATTATGATGAATAATAATAATGAATAAGTGAATAACAAAAGTGTCTCCTCTCCTCCTCTCCTTCATGTCTCCTCTCTTCCTCTCCTCCATGTCTCCTCTCTTTGTCTCCTAAATTAATTAAAAATTGGTAAGTATTCATTATAATGAATACTTTCCTATTTTCAATTAATTTAGTTAGTTCAATTAATTTAGGAGACAAAAGTAGTTGTAAGTGCTGAAAAAGGGAAAACTTATTTTTCAATAAAATTTATTTATTTATAAATAAGTTTCATTACTCCTGAAAAGTGACGAATAAACCATTTTGAATTAATTTCTGCGAAAAAACGAATGAAAAATGTGCAAAAATAATTCTATTAGTCAAAACATAACTGAAAATACATTTTTTAGTACGTTTGACTCACAAAAGACGGAGGTCAACTTTCAGAGGTCATAACTTTTGACCTATTTAAGTTAGAACCGCGTTTTTAAATTTCTCAGAATTGAGTCCTCTTTCATTTATGCTGATGTAATTTTCACGTCCGGATTGCAGAAATAATCAAGAAAACGTGTTTTCCATTTTTTGAAGAAAAAAAAACAGTGAAAAAACACAAAGTTCCAAAAATTCATAACTCCAAAGTCTATGAATTTGTATAATATACGTTTATTTTAGTGCTTATGATCGACGGTTAATAATAATTTGTATTAACCGTTTGTATACATAATAATATTTTATGTGTATTGTGTATTACGTATCGATTCATAACTCCAAAGTCTATGAATTTGTATAATATACGTTTATTTTAGTGCTTATGATCGACGGTTAATAATAATTTGTATTAACCGTTTGTATACATAATAATATTTTATGTGTATTGTTTATTACGTATTATAAAATAAATAAAAAAATACTCGATCGATTTTTATGATTCAATCTCATACGGGCAAATAAGTGTACTCGTCAAAATATTCCAAACAGAGCGATTTGGAATATTTAAAAAAAATTTAATTTACTTTCATTGCAATTTTTCGGGAATATTGCATTTAAACATTTCAGACACATTCTAAATAACATTCCGACAATATTCTGTAGAGATATTTGAAGTTTCAGGGCGAATACTTTTACAACATTTCTAAAGAATATTTCCTCAACATTCCATTGAAATATTCGAAAGGTCAGACATTATATTATTCCTGAAATATTGCTGTAATGTTCCTTGGGAACATTCCCAATGTCTCGGTGGAATATTCTGGGTATGTGAATGCAATATTGCGTGTTATGTGGGAAAGCTTGTAATTAGGATATTAAAAATTAAAACTTTCAAGTCCAACCATAATTTTTTTTAGATCTACATCATAATTTTTTGAAGCTTACAAACAGGTTGTTACGTTTACAAGAATGTTTTGTTCAGACTACCAAATTATTCATACTTCAGTCAACCAGAAGGTTTGACAATTTCGTTGGCTCAACAACATTTTATTGATTCTATATCAAATTTTTCAGATGGTACAACAACTTTTTCGAGCACTTTTCTTAGAGTTAATAGAAACACTTCATGATATATCTGATTTCATTGATAGGACAGTAATTTTGCTTATGTGTGTGTATAGACGCGTCATATGAAATTATTCAGGTCGGGAGAAGTCATAACAAAATGGGCGTTAGATGATGCTCCCTAGGGAAACTGGGTAACACAGTTTATCCATCGAGAACCCCATTCTCATTCCCCGCACGCGGTTCACATAGGATACGCAATGCCCCCGTATACGCATTATGCGCGTTATATATTTTTGCAGGGCCGACGACACCTAAGAGCTAATATCGTGGCCTATGCATATTTATACCGCATTAAAAAATCACCCTTCCTTAAAATGCATGGACCGCTTCGTCGCGCGGGATCGACTCGACTTTTTCCTGAAAACGACATCAGAAAGCGCAAACTCATAAGAAAAACTTAAATGAACTTATAAGGGGAAAAATATTCGGAATTCAAAAATAATACAGCATGGAAAACTAATACATTAGGACCCTGAAAAAGTGTATGAAAAAATTTCTGACTGTAAAGTTTTGGTATTTTCTTGGGTATCAATTTTTTTTTCATGTCTCTGGAGGTAAGAAAAGTCTTCTGAATGTTTAAGAAATTTAAATAAGTTTTAACGTAAAGAGATAATTAGTGTTTAAGGATTTTCACCCCTTATCGCACCTCAAATTTGTAAAATAGGTTACAAAATGGAGCATTCAGAAAAACATCCGGTTATTTTAACTAAAATTCTAGTTAGGCTCTACTTAACATTCGTTTCCTGTTGTCTTAATCAGAATTCTAGTTATTCTAGATACAAGTTTTCTAGTTATTTTTGCAAATTACCAAAAATTCTGGTAATTCCAAACAGAATTCTAGTTAAAACAACCGGAAAAGAATGTTAAGTAAAGCCTAACGGGAAAATTGGTTAGAATAATCAAACATTTTTCTGTGTGAGGAAAATAACCGCATTGTTAAATTGAACAAATTTCAAAAATAAATCAAAGCGGGATATATAAAAAATAGTAAAATTTATAATTGTTTATTTAACATTAGTTATTTGTGATTTTCTTTCACTTTAGAAAAATCGTAATTCTGATTCGATCTTCATAAATAATGGTGTATTTTGTTTCTTCAAATATTATCTGCAATTCTATTTGGATGAAACTTATTAAAAATGAACTTGCTGGATAAATAGATAGATAAAATATTAGTTAATTTACATAGGATTTTACATAAGGAAAGCTTATTTTTCGAAAAAATGGCATTATATTTGAATTTTTCTCTTAATAAACTCGCTAAATGTAAATAAAAATCGTTCGGTAATTTTTGACATTATGTATCACATGCCCTTAAATATGACGCCAACCCATTTATATTGTACCTAGAAAATGCCCCAAAAAATGGAATATAGCAGTTTTATGTAAAATTCATGCTAAAAATGCGAATTTTGCAATTCTTTCAACGTAAATTATTTTTATTCTATAAATGAAAAAATTTAAAGTATTTCCTAACTAATTTTAATTTGTTTAAATAATTTTCTTTTGCTGAAAAAATTGTTTTTTCCCTATAAATCATGATAAGTTAGTATTTTTGGGATTAATGACATAGCTAGTGAATTTTGAGAATAACATTTTCTGTTTCAGACAATTTTCAATTGTTTAAACTATTTTCATTTGTTTAAATTTTTTTAGTAAAAAATCATAAATGTTAGTATTTTCTGAAATTTGTGACACACATAATGAGTGCTAGGAGTAGTTCTTTTTATTTCAGACATTTTTCAATTGTTTAAACAATTACTAATCATTCACTTTTAACTTTTCATGGGAATGGCGAAGAAAATTTATTTTTTTTCTAATCTCTTATTGTCGCTTATTATTACTGTCGCTTATTATGTATTTTCTTCTTTTAGAACTGATACTCCAATTGATTAAATAATAATAATTTGTTTAAACTATTTTTTTCAGCAATTTACCGACAGTTATTTCTTTCCTTGTGGACTGAATGGCAGTTAACTGAAGGCAGTTAAATTGTTTTAAGAAGAAGGGTAATAATTTTTGCTTCAGGCAGTTTCTTCTATATGAAATCCACAAGAAAAAATAACTGTCCATAGCTTACTGAAAAAAATAGTTTAAACAAATGATTATTGTTTAAACAATTGAAATATAAATTCTGAAAGAAGAAAATGTATTTAATAATAAGCGACATTGTTTAAGAGATTAGAAAAAACTAGAATTGTCTTCACCTTTCTCATGAAAAGTTAAAAGTGTATTAGTAATTGTTTAAACAATTGCAAAATATCTGAAACAAAAAATACTACTCCTAAACTTATTAAGTATGTCACTAATTTCAGAAAATACTAACTTCTCATGATTTTTTGCGAAAAAATTTAAACAAATGAAAATTTTTTAAACAATTTAAAAGTGCCTTAAACAAATAATATTATCCCCAAACTCCTTCAATGTGTCATTTATTCCAGAATGCAATAACTTGTCATTATTTTTTACGAAAAAAAATGTAAACAATAAATTAAAATTGTTTAAACAATTAGAAAATGTCTAAAACAAAAAATACTATTCTCAAAATTCACTTGCTTTGTCATTAATTCCAAAAAATACTATCTTATCATAATTTATAGGGAAAGTACAATTGTTTAAGCAAACAAAAATTTTTAAACAATTTAAAATTAGTTGGAAAATACTTGAAATTTTGTCACTTATCGAATAAAAATAGTTCATGTCGAAAATTTTACCTGAATTCGCATTTTTAGCATGAATTTTACATAAAACTGCATAAAAAAACTGAGGATAAAATATGTTGCAGGTAATTTCTTAGAGGGATACATTTTTATACAGATAACTTCACGTCTTTCAAAATGGATGTTTTGTCATCGGAAAAGAAAAGAAAATTGAGCCGATATTTGGGTAAAATGTACCCAGTGAAGTTAATTTTTATTGCAGGTAAATATCACACAGACATCAGGGTAAAAATTACACTTCGTTTTTCTTATGTGCTATGTTCCATTTTTTTGGACATTTTCCGGACACAATATAAAGGGTCTTGAGGGGTCAAAATTAAAGGTTATTTGGTGGAAATTATTCGTTGAACATTTCTTAATAAGTGACTAAAATTTAATTTGCAAAAAGTTAATAACAAGTACTTATCTTTGCCATGTTTCAAAAAATGAGCTTTCCTTATGTAAAATCCTATGTTAATATAAAAGGCTCGGGGGCACAGGTTAATATGGAAAAAAAATACATAAAAATACGTAACTTTTTTTTCGAAAACCACACAAAATGGGGAGAATCGCGTTCCTCTATTATAAAAAAATATTTGTAATGCATTTTTGGACCACCCTAGTGAACATCTTTAATGCAACCCTTTAACTGAAAAAAATTGTAACACCTATGGAAATACCAATATAATTTTTTCCGCTCATGGAGGACTTTCTACTGATAAAATTTGTTTTATTTCTGATAAGTAGATCCAATATAATACATGATTTTTGTTCTTCACTAGACGAATGTTGTCCTGCAATGCATAGGTGTATAGCCATAAAATACTCGATTGACTCGAATAGGAGAGTTCGTTCTGTCTGGGCAAACGATCGCTAATAATTCATCGCATCCAGTTTTATGGTATCGTGAATTGAGGAACGACATTTGTTTGTTTATCGTTTACAGAACGAGGTATAAAACACCGGAAAATGTTTGTGAAGAGATGAGGATTGATTGCCAGGAATTGTACGTCTTTAGAATTTGGAAAAACTTAAATATATTGCTGATAAAAATGAAGTACGGAAATGAAACAAATCTGCAAAGTGATTGTTTCTTAAAGAAGCATCTAAGATGATATTTTTCTAAGTTAATTTAAAATGGATAGTGTGGGAAGAATGTAAAATTGTAAATTAATTTAAAATTACAAATTGGAATTTAATTAAAAAGAAGAAAATACAACACGTCTTCAAAAAATAGGAAAATTAAACATTGCAGGGTAGAAAACAACAGGGTGTATAATGTACATTTAGTCTAATAGGCTATATTAAACAAGGGCTGTATTCAGTTAATGGTGCAACATAATGTTAATACTTTTCCGTATTGTTTTTATGAGATACAATAAATTAACTAAACGATGTGGTAAGTTAATTTAACCGATAGTAGCGGATTTAGTAGGAATGACGCAATGCCATTTCTCAGGGCAAACCAATAGAGAACTGTGCTTAGTGCTTACCCTCGGAACATTGACTGGTTTGTCCCAGAGGAATGAATGACTCTGCCTCTATCCGTCCACATCCCAAGGGATGCTTTGAAAGCAATACTTTGCACCCACTGCACTAGACACTTCACCCAACGCATATGTGACTTTTGGTCGAACGGATTTGCGACAGATTTTTGTGTCACCTTTCAAGGGGAAATCGAATTGTCCTTTTCCTTTCTTGACTCTTATATAAGGGCATAAAGAGAGGTATTTAAATAGAAATTAAATCGTCAAGGATAATATTTAACATATATATATATATATATAACAAAGAAATTGTTTGGCGTAATATTTGTAGTAATTATCTAAATCATTGTTGAGAAACCAATTAGTCATTTGAAGTCCTTTTTGTTCTTTTAGGAGAACAATCTATACATCTATATATCATCAAAGATTTGTGAAGAAAATATAAACCCACACAGCACACAATATTCTGTTCATGTTCTCGGAATATTTCATTGTGACATTGGAAATATTCCCAAGGAGCATTACAGCAACGTCCCAGGAAAAACATAATGTCCGACCTTTCGAATATTTCAATGGAATGTTGAGGAAATATTCTTTAGAAATGTAAAAGAATTCGCTCTGAAACCTCAAATATCTCCACGGAATATTGCCGGAATGTTATTTAGAATGTGTCTGGAATGTTTGAATGAAAAATTGCCGAAACATTGCAATGAAAGTAAATGAATTTTTTTTTAAATTTTCCAAATCGCTCTGCTTGGAATATTTTGACGAGTACGCTTATTCGCTCGTATGATATTGATTCATGAAAATCGATCAAGTATTTTTTGCTTTATTTTATCTACAAGATACACAATCGGGGTGGCCGTTTTTACCGACGAAAAAAATCCAGGTTATTTCCCGGTTATTTTCCGGTCATCAAAAAATTTTTTCCGCTCATTAAATAATAGTTTCCAATGAATGATAATTAATGCAATGGGTTTTAAAAGTTTTAAAATGTTTTTATTTAATATTCTGAACATACAAACATGAATTTCTTGTTATTTTAACATTAGAATAGTTTATATTATTGAAGAAGTACAAATGGAGGATTTTCAACTAAGCCCTAGTGATTAGTGCTTTTGAGGCGAACATTTTTGTATGTTTCTAAAAATAACATTAGGCTATTTTATATAATAAAATGTCACTGTGAGTTAAACGAGAGTATGGGTTTTAAATCTATGTAATATAAATATTTTAAGTTCAACTAATCCCTAGTGATTAAAGTGTGATATTAAAATATATAAGCATTTACATTTTGTAAACGAAAAGAAATCACAGAGTGTTATCGCTATACGAGATATATTTTACCTTTACCGTACTAACATTTCTAAAATAATAAATTTTATTTAGTTACTCAGTTTTCTAATCTCTTGATCAATGACTTCTGCACTTTTTCGTACACTTTCTAAAAAAAATTTTAAAATTCCCGGTCAACAAAAAACTTCCCGGTCATTTCTCGGTTTTTCCAGGTTACAAAAAATTCCCGGGCATTTCCCGGTTTCCCGGTCCAGCGGCCACCCTGACAATACACATACAATATTATTATTACAAACTGTTGCTACAAATTATTATTAACCGTCGATCATAAGCATTAAAATAAATCAGCAATTAGCTTAAATCTTACGTTTTTAACCATTTTTTGTACAGAGTCATAGAGAATTATACAAAGGTAAATTATTATATTTGAACAAAAATATTTCGAAAATTTTCTGATTCATCATTAAATTGATCATTTTTGGAGAGTTCAGCAACAAGTAGCTTCTGATGACAAAGGTTGGCAGTATATGAATTCCTACAAACTCAGAAAATTACTTCTTCAATTAAAAAAAATCCTCTGATGTTCATAAAATCAATTTCGATCTTTTGGCAGCTTTAGAAATTTCGCAATTTTAACAATATTTCTGTAAAAAAGTAAAAACTGTAGAGTGGGGCTATTAGGTACAACTTTTACATATTTTTAAAGTTTTTTTAACTTTACGCACAAGAAACATTTTTTTCAGCTTTTCAATTTCTACAGACAGTTAGAGGACTCAATTCTGAAGTGAAATCGACAATTTTTAGATTTTCAAATCATTTTCTACTTACTAATTATCATTGTTGAAAAGTTGTACCTTTTTGTACCGTCGATCTTCTAAATAGGTGCAACTATTGTTTTTTATGTTTTAAATGAATAAAAAAATTGTCTAATACTGAAATACTATTTAGAATTATTATTTAACTATTTGAGAGTACTTTATGATGATAAAGTATGAAAAGAAGTTTAATCAAGAAATTCAGATTAGTTTGCGATTTATCAAACAGAAAAAATAAAACAATTAAACATCAACATTAATATTAACGAAATATGTTTTTAGAAGGATCTATAGTTTGTTTAACATCCACCTAATATTCTAAGGTCATATTTAACCATTTAATTTACTGGCCATCCCCAATTGAGCAATTTAACTGATGCAAATTTTCTCCTGGAAGAAAAAAAAATTAACTCTATATTAAAATAATAATAATTACAGATAATTTTTTAGAGATAACATTTTCTCTTATAATTGGTGTTAAAATCTTCAAAATGCAACACAAAAATTTGATTCTGTCATCGATTGAGCTGCAAATAATAGAAATAATAGAAACTATAAATAATAGAAAATAATAGAAACTGAAAAGCGAGGTTAGGTTTCTGTCAGGTATCCTCATATTTTATGCAGTTATATTTCGAAAACTATCAATTATCAAATTATTAAAGAAAATATTTTTGATATTATTTAGCAATTTTCTATTTTAAATTTGTAGTTTGGGACATCACGTTACCTGACATTTCTCAAACATTTTTATTTATAATTTTTAAACGAAGTCGTCTAAAATTTTGAAACTTTCCTAAATTGTGCCCTGATGTGAGTACTTTGCTCAGGTATATTTAGAAAAAATTAATTATCAACAGGATATGTGAAAAATGATAGGGACTTAAAATGGTCAACTTTTTGGCAATCACTCATATACTGATAAAGGAAACTCTAAAAGGTTGTACGTGAGAGAATTATATTATTAAATTAAACTGAACAATGAATATTTTTTGAAGCTACAGTAGCATTTTGTCAAAAATGAAACTTCAAAGTTATTTCGATTTGAAATATTATTACTCTTTATACCTGTTTAATTCAAAATAATTCTATAGAGAGTAGAAATAAAATCCTCATTCTCCTTAAATTCTCATTAAACTTCTCCTTGAGCTAATTTGAGGTCGAAATTAAAAACATCTGATATTTTCGAATCACATTCAAACTCTTTCGGAAAATAATAGATTCTCGGGTTTGAAAGTTTTTCTGTAAAAAATTACTATTCTCCTTAATTTTGAACAAATTTTACAATGCAGAAATAATAACCTAAAAATAAATATATATTTTAAAATAAAAAATACCGGAATAATAAAAAATGCACATTTTGTAATTAAAATTAAAAAAGTGTAGTTTCGCTGAAAAAATAACTTTATCAATTTTTAAAGTTTCTCAGAGGTTATCAGAGGTTACTTTTAATGGATATACAGAAAAAATATAATAAACAGAATAGGAATAGTCGTCGCTTAAATTAAGAGTTCTGGTAAGTCACATTTTTTTTATTTAAAATAAAAAATGTTTAGAATTGCGTTTGATATTTGAAGGGCGACACTGCATACGGGCTTAAGTGCCAAATTTCCGAAAATCGTTTTATTGACTTAACCTACTTTCCTCCTAACTCATATCCCTGTAGAAGATTTTGGTCCAGTTTGATTTGGGCCTTTATGGCCCAAAATGTCATTTCTGAGAGCTGTGGCGTCACAAAAGAAGCATTAGTTGTACGAAAAAATATTTATACATAATTTATTACAAGCTGAAACATCCTCAAAATCGATATGTATTTGATAATTTTTTTCTCCGAAGTCATTGCTTCTTTCCGCCTGATCTTTTCGCGATTCAATGGAAACACGTAGAGTTTCAATAGAGATACATAATTTTTTTAAATTCAAAAATAAAAAATCAGCCCAGCCCCCTTCGGGGGCGCGGGTACATTCTCATCGCGCGCTTCGCTCACAACTTTGAGCGGGCCTAGGGCGCGCGGAGTGGCCGTCGCGCTTCGCGCTCCGATACTATTGATCGTCGCGCTACGCGCTTCGATATTATTGAACGTCGTGCTTCGCGCTCCGTTATCGTTAAACCTCGCGTTGCGCGCGAGGTCCTTATAGCACGCGAAGGTCGCTTCGCTCGCTAGTTTAAGCGCGCTTCCGGGCTCGCGGAATATTCGTCGTTCTTTGCGCAAGAATCAAGTTTATTCCTAATGATTTACTTTTACTGCCGCAGGAAAAAATTTTGTAATTTTATGAATATGAACTTAACAGTGTGTCATATGCATCTAATTACCGATCGTTTTTATTTATATTTGACAAGTTTATTGAGAGAGAAATACAAATATTACGCTGAAATTATGGTAAATAATAAATA